>JAWWEQ010000010.1:4101738-4124873 GCA_035583055.1 Torymus tubicola
ATGTTTATTCCTTCGCCTCTATATATACAACGAAGTTCTCTCCGCACTTACAGCATCTGTATGTACGACGTCGGCGAATCAAGCGCGTCGCGATAGTTGACCTCTGTTCGCATCGTTCACCACACACGCTATTGTCTAATCAGAAAAAATTGCACGCAGCGCGTCTTTCCCGTCGCCGGTTACGAGGAAGGTACCATATGCTCGTATGTGTACAAAGAGGAAAGAGAGAGAGGACACAGACGTGGTCTATCGATCGCCGGGTGTCTCGAGCGCATTTGATATACCACCTCCCGTATATGTGTGCGCGTGCGAGCCTCCGATTGTGACGTACGTATATATATACGCGCTGTAAAATTGCGGCCAATTGATGCGATGACACGACCGTGTGTCGCGGCGATTTGCCGCCTGGAAAATAACTCCTTAATATAACGCGAGAGTTTGGACTCTACTGAGAGAGATGGATATAATAAGTGAGAATTAACTTGTCAGTATAATTGCAGGGAACAGCGCGCGTGGGATTATCTTGGGTAAGAAGGTATCACGTGCACGCGGGGGTGGAACAGTGGGGTTGTAACGGATTTTCAGTTACGTAAACAGCTGGGGGCTCCGGATCTTGACGCAGAACAACTGGCCATGATTTTTGGCAGACAATTGTAGAGGTCATTATATATACAGCAGCTGTATTGTGTTTGTATACCTATATGTACATGGATTGCGGGTTGTGAATGACATTTGGGTATTTAATAACATTATTATTGTAAAATCATAAATATTTAATTTATATATTTTTTATTTTTTTTTTATTAAAGTAGCGTATAATAATATATTTATATTTTAAAATTAAATAATTGAATAAATTTGAATTAATTTATTTAAAATAAAAACCCTACCCTACTCCTATATGTAACACCGAACCTCAATTTAAAAAAAAAATTGTTAACGTTAAACTTTGAACAAACGACAAAACAAGATCATCTAAAACTTCGAACTGACAGGAGTTTTATTATCTACCGAGCAATTAATCACTCGTGTCCAAGTGCTTCCGAGAACGCACAAAGAGCACATAAATATATAACAACACGGTAATAAACCAGCGCATCAATGAAGGAAATCGAGTGACATTGGAAATCCACGAGAACGACCTCCAGGGTCAAAAAGGACGACTAACCCTTATAAGTATATATACATGCGCGCAAGCGTAGAGAGGGGGCGAAGTCTCGCTCGCCGCAGTAGCTCGCGTCTCTCCCTTATAGGGTCACGACCAAAAAAAAGCTCTCCCCAATACATCCTACTCAATAAAAGCTCGCGTCGACTCACCTGGGACAACGAGGGGTATGGAGAATCGCGTTTCCTCCGTTAACTCAGTACTTCTTTCCAACTTCAGCAAATCTTCAAACAAAGTATACCGTTGCGCGAGTGCACGAGAGCAACAGCCCTTCGGACGGACGAATATATTTAATATTAGACAAGAGCGGCTGCGACTGTATATGTCGATGACAGGTGAGCTGCTTCTGCGGGGACGTCCGCGCGCTCCTGGCTTATAGTGTGCACTATTGTACTGCTCTCTACTACCCGAAGGACGAGCGCGACGGCGGTGGCGGTGGTAGTGTGGCGGGGTCCATTCGGCGGCTTCAAAGGCGGCCGTCCGTGTCTGTCTCTATGTGTCTGTGGGAGGGGAGGGGGGGTGCATACGTATACCTATCTAACTCTGCGCGCGCGCAGCACAGCCGAAAGGTTCTATCATCGTCTCTCTTTTTCGCGTGCAGGGCGCTCGCTTGGTTTCCTCTTTCTCTAAGTGTATATATATATACCCTGGACGAACGCGGAGAGGGAGGTATCAATGTGTGAGGGAAAGAGAGAGAGAGTGGAAGAGGCATCGATCGAGCCGAACGCCCCCGACAGAGGTCCATGCCCCCGACGACGACGGGTACAAGTATATACGAGAGAGAGAGAGCCCTAGACTTCTTCTCGGTGCGCTACTGCTGTTGGTGCAAGAGGGAGAAAAAGGAGGGAGTAGTGTGCACTCGGTGCAGACTCTTTGTTTCGGAGGAAGGGTGAAATTCAACCCCTTTTTTAAGCTGAGGAGGGACGCTCAGTTTTTTTTTAAGTTATACGGTTGAAGGGAGAGTCTGGAAGTAGTAGGGTTTCGCTGTGAAGATTAGGTGGGGTATGCGTGTATATGGTATTGCGCTTGCAAGCTTTCGCGCGAATTTTCGAATAGGTGCGTGTGTTTCCGAATGACTGCGCTCTAGTGGTTTTCGAAAAACTTTTTGAAGCGAGGGAGTTGCTTTATCGGCAGACAAATAATCGTTTTCGCTGTTATCAAGAATTGATAAGGAGAAAATGTATAGTAAATATCGTGTGCTGCTAAGTGCAAGGGAAATCCACTTTACCGAGTATCGGTCACGCAGTCACTAATAAGACGCGCGCATTCTTGAAAGTCATTTGTGATAATCAGAAACGTTTCCTAAGCTTAACTCAAGAGTAATTGTAAATCGGAAATGAACTTTCCAGCACTTTCCAGTAATCAATAATCAACTAATCATTCGCTTCCAGCTCACTCTTCTATATGGATGCACGTTTTTGTTTTCTAATCAGGAAATAAGCGATTCATGAACGACACGCAGAAATTATGCATACGAGACAGCTGCATACGTGCACCGTATGCATATTGCTATATACATGAGTATGCAATACCTGCAAAACATGCGAGTATATTCACGTGCATGTATCGCAGATTCCGCGTTTCGAATTCAAAATACAAAAAGATCGGCGGGAGCTTTGATTGGGGTTAAATGCGCCTCGAGGATATATCGATGATAAGTGAACCCCCGGAGGAAAAAAAACACGTGTCTGTAATTGTATAATGTTGTAAATGGAAAGGAAAACTTTGTCATCAGGAAGACGGTATAAATAACTACTTTTATCCAGGATTGGTTTTCACGGTAACGGCGGGGAATCACGAAACGCTATATGAGTAGTAAAGGTGGGAATTGCTCAGACTGGCAAATTAAAGCGGGCAGAAATCAATGCCAATTACAGTAATTCAATAAGAACACAATCTCTTGATTAAAATCATAATCTACTCGCATTATAGCATATTTTTGTAGATATGTATTAGTGCTTGTTTATTTAAAAGTAATATACATACTTTTAAGTAATAGCAAATTGAATTATAATAATTATATAGAAGTGGATGTTTGTTTTACACTGAAAAAACAATGTTTTACTTATTTAGAAGTGTTTTATTAATATTAAAGTACAGAAAAATACACATGCAACTGTTTTCTCTGTATCATTTTTGGAAAATTTCCGTTTACTTAAATGCAGGTCGTGCACGTTCATATTTCTTTCATAGAATAAAATTGAATGATTTGAACAAACACAAAACTCTTTCACGTCAAAGTGAAATTTTCTGAAAAAAGAAGTATTTAAATATGAAAAATGTATTCAAATTTAAATTCAGAGAACTGTACTTAAATCTGTTTCTCAAAAGTTGCAGATATAAATTTTACAATATAATTCTGAAAATAACAACCTATAAGGATATAAGTCACCGTGTTAGTAAAGTTCCTTGAAGACAAACAACTGTCCAGCTTTTTTTTAAATTATCTATACAAAACAGAATAATATTCAATCGTAAGTAGATAAATATTGAGTCTAAAAAAGCTTTTTATTTATAAGTTACCTACGATTAATTTTATATTCATAATTATGATACATAGGAAATTACTGATTAGATAAACGAAGATATTATTTGCCTTTTTACATTACTTACTCGGTAAATGATAGCTCTAAAAATAAGATATTGAAACATTATTTGAAGGCATTAGGAATAAACCAACTGCCTTATCATAACTGCAGTTTGAAGCATAAAATACTCTAATAAACAATGCAATAATGTTTGGGGAAATAATTAAACGATGTGTGCTTTATCTGAATTAAAAACGACGATTATATGTGTCGATATTGCTATTTTTCAACCAACTACTTATACTCTATTTTTCTTTTCGCACCACAGAAACAGCAATGATAAGCTTGCGATCGTATTGAGTAATGATGACTTCGACAAAACCACGGAAACACTGTTACTATATATACTTGACGCAGAGAATAGCATTATAGTAACCGTGAATAGTACTAGATGAATTTTATACAAGAACCGTGGTAAAATATTCACAAGAAACAAACCGCCTCAAAGTGTAAACAACCTTCACTCGTTATGACAAAAGCGAGCGAGCTGCGTGTTTTTCTCAGCCTCTCCACACGCGCGAAGAGTAATTGTAACTTTCACTATCCTCGTGCAGATACGCACACACGCACAAGTACACGCAAGCCCAGCATACTCTCATAATTACAGCCGTTACAACTTATATGTATATAATATATTAAACAGCCGCTTTTTTCACCAAAAAAAATATAAAAATAAACTCGAGTTACATAATTCAATCACGCGTGAAGTTACATAATTATATACATCAGCAAATCTCAGCTGTGGCGCCCGGATTCCCAATGAAAATCCCGTTTCAATCGCGCTCAACGAGATCAGAAAAGGCAAAAATCTTCGCACGTCGTTCGCCAAATCAGTGACTCTTGTGCAATAATAGAGACAGATGGGGCAGAGCAATGATGACAATATCGCAGCCCGCGTGATCGGCGCACGTGCGAAAGCCATACAGCTGCGACGCTGCACCAGATCTCTTTTCCCTATATATTTTCCATTGAGAGCCATTTAAGACAGCCGCTGGTTATATATATATAAACGTCTGCCGTGGCGCACTGTGATGATGAGCTTGCGGAAAATAATATAATGCGCGCGCGCGCGCGTACGTGCTACTGGTGCTGTTGGGCGCCCCACTAGCGCGGTTGGTGCGGCGGCAACAGCGACGGCGGCTTTTAGTGCGGACCGCGAGTCCGTCTTATAGTACTTTAGGAAACGCCAGCCAGTCCGTCGCACGACTCTCACGTGGAGAACGCGTAGAGTTGGTACCACGTATCCGCTCCTTCGGATTTCGCATCTCCACACTCCCGTCTTCTTTTTTTTTTGCTTTGTTCCTGCAACCTCGACGGATTTGTACTTTTGCAGTCTAGTCAAGTTCAGCATACGATTGTAGAGTTTTGATATAAGTTATATTCATATAGACGTTCATTTTTTTTTACCAAAATTTCCTTAAATTATTTAATCCTGTGTTCGTAACTGGAATTGAAGAGTATTTTTTTAAGAAGCAATGGCACATGTTTATTCCCGAATCACAAGTTGTCCGGTGAGTATATATATTTTAAAAATATTGTAAGTTTCGATGGCGTGTAATAAATTTTACGGGACGAAACTTGGTGCCGTCGGTTTTCTCCAGTCGCCATCGTCGTTACGCACAAGTGGCCGGTGTTCTGAATAATTGAATAGGATGAATAACGCGTAGAAAATCGAAGCATGTTCCGCATAAATTTTAATAATATTTGGATCGAGTTTTAAAGTCTAAGTTGTTATCAGATTTAACTTATCTTTGAATTATTGAAAAGTTTAAAATTATAAAGTTAGCGTTAAATTGCTATTCTGTCAATTTAAAACCATTAGAACAATATTAGTTTATTTTTAATAAAGATTTTCCATCAGCATTGTTAGATATTTAATATAATATTTATCAATTGATTATATTAAAATAGAGTAGAATCAAAAAAACACAGGACTGAGCCATATTTATAAAGAAGGGGTGAAATAATTCTTTTAGGCTAAAATTTATAGTTATATAGAAATTTTTACTCAATGCTCGAATATGATTTAACATATGAACATAGATATAGAGTTAATGTTGCCATTATATTTGAAGTTTGAATGCCGAGCACTGACTGTGAATTTGAGTCTTTAAATGACACTAATCTCGGGACCTTGAAAGATATATTATGAAAATTGTCTTTACAAAATGCTAGAAGTCATTTTCATCTTTACTGTTGTTTGCGACTCTTACAGCAATATTAAAATGTAATTATTTCCCGTTTTGAGGATAAGAAAACTTTCTGTAATTTTGACAAAAATTTGCAAATTAAGCAATGAATATAAAAATATTTTAATCTGCAATTTTGCAAATGTTTTCTCACTTTAAGAAAAATGTAAATAATTAATATTTATTCACATATTTATTCATAATAAAAACTTATTTTATTTGAAAACGAAATGTTATGTCTAAGGAACGAAACTTTCTTACTATAAATATCCTGTGAAAATAAATAAATAAAATATATTATATATGACTATTTTATGTTTAAATCTATAATATATATTTTAATAAAGTATATATTGTATACAGAATCCGTATACGAAATTTCATTGGCCATGTATCTCATTTTACTTTTAAATTTTGACAATTTGCAAAACAAGAATTTCATTAATTTTCCTGTACGTGTTTGAATTCCAAATTTTCCCAACAAATATACTTGATTAATTTATCAAAGTTATACAAAGTTATATACGATTAGATGCATTTTTATCAATCGCAATCTTTTATGATTTGTATTTTTAGAACTTCAAAAATTACTATCAACGTTGGCCTATAAACAATAAGAATTATCTGAAATATTTTTATAAGTAGGTTTGCATATACAAAGATTGTTTTGTCATTGCTTTGTAGATATAGGAAATGCACAGCTGTTTAACATAATCATAAATTCGACGCATTCATTAAAAATGATTAAAAGATGTTACCTCCGCCAATAAATTTTAAATAATCTTTTTGAACCTGACACAATTAAAGATTTAATGCGTGTTTACATATTTTACTTTAAAAACAAATTCAAAATCAGAGCAAAAGTTTTGTGTTAAATCGTTCGGTATCAGTTGTTTGAATTTTCTTTTATTCATTATGTACCTATTGCCAAGTCGGGACGAAACTCGTTATGACAGAAACGTCAAAGTCTTACGTCGAACGTTACACTCGGCCGTTTCCTTTCCTTTTCGAATGCACGATTGCCTCTCAATTAAAATCGTTCACGCACTGACGTTAGCCCGCGTAAATATCCTTGAGTCAGAATGATATTTCAGAAATGAAAGAAAATACGCTGCCTCCTTCGAACTTTTACTGCCAAATATTATATTTATATGCATTTCAATAACTTTTATACGCACACGTATTATATACTAGTATTGAACTCCATTATAAATTGAAATAGAAAGAGTAAGCATATATGAATTCTAAATGTAATCTATCATTGCATTTCAAAAGTAGTCTTCAACTCTCTAAAGTTGAATTAGTGTAAAATCCAGTATATATTAGTGAGAATTTTAACTACCAACTACTTATTTTATTAGTGAATATCCACTAATTCTACGGTGGAGCAATTCTTACTAATATATAGTGGATGTTTCACTAATTCAACTTTAGAGAGAAGATAAGATAAAAATAAATAACAATATATAATGACCTGATGCGCGAGTTATTATTACACGACACTTACCGGAATTAGCTTTCTTTTATTTTAAACTGGTACTTAACTATATACATCCGTAAACTGATAATAGGGATGATACAATCAAAGCGGAAAAGCAAAGCAAATAATAACCTGTCATTGTATAATACTCCAAAAGTCCACGCAAAGTCACGAATCGAGCAGTTATTAGTCGATAAGTAATTGGTTAAACTAATTTGATAAGACTGAATGCTCAGTCAACTTTCTTTGAAAACTTTTAAAGCGCATATAGATAAGCAAGTAAAATATATTCAAAAAATTTTCTTCAAAAATCAAATTTAAACCTGACGTAGTGCAGACCAATAACAAATAGGTGTTCATTTTTTTCTCAACTATATAGAATGTACGTCTATATAAGTATTTATACATTCACTCCGATTCGGGCAAAGTTCATTTAGACCTCAAGGATATTAGAGAGATCTCGGCTTACACAATCCCCACGCGACCGTTGAGGCTTTCTTATGTACCGCGTGACAAGACTCTCTTTCTTTTTCTTTCTCTGCGTCTCATAATTCACTCATCGTTTTACGCACGACCAAAATTAAAAATCCCAGATCTGCACACGCGCAATTGTAAAAAACGTGCGTGCATGTCAAGACCAACCTCTCTGTGCTCTTTAATCTCGACAATGCATAATAAAACGCGATGCGATAAAGCACGCGAAAAGCAATATGTGTACTAACTCGGTCAAGCGCGCGCGGCATTTAATTGTCTCTTAAGGTATAGTTGGTCAGTGGTCTCCGACTGACAGTTGGGGCAAAAAATTAAATTAATAAAAAAAGCTTTATCAGTTATATATCCCGTGTGAAAATGTCATTTGTAATTTTAATTAATTAATGAATAATTTATTTTTAATGTAAAGTCATGAATAAATATTTATTATGTTTTATTGAATCTAAAAAAATTTAATGAAATACAATCTTAATATTATTAGAAATGTAATTATAAAGCTTTATTAAAAATAAATTATTTATTAATTAATAAAATTGCAGATCAGATCTCACAAAAATGGTTATTAGTTTCAATTATGATCATATGAGAGATCTCATATTCCTCGTATGATCATATACCCACCGTGAAACGTCTGCTATCAACAGAATTAAATATTAAAATAATAAAGTATTGTTAAAATTATCTCTATTACAGTTGCATATGATATACACTAAAAAAATTTTAATTTAATTTCAAATCCTTATATATCTTTGAAATATTAGGATGGTTTTTTCGACTAATATTTTTAAATATTTTCAAAACTATCTTAAAAATTTATTAAAAATGTCCCTTTTTCTCTATCTTGCTATTAAGCACCTGTTTCCGAAGTTCAAACATCAAAATTCCATATACCTTCATCACATAAATCTTCTAAGTTATGAAGAAAATGTAAGAAATTTAATCATCTAAAGCACCTTCTTCATTCAATATATTGAAAAATGTTCAGACACTTAAATAAGTATCCGTCGCTCACACAGTGCATACATAGCAGGTGTACGTTTTCGCATCGGTTAATATATATATGTAGGTATATATGCATAAAATGCGCACGCGCGACGAGGAGTAGTATAAGGCCGCGAGTCGCGAATCCGTCCACGAGTGCGCGCGTAAGAGCGAGAGAGACACTTAGGAAGGAGTGAGAAAGAACGAGACAGAGAAAAGAGCGGCGCTTTCTCGTCGTTCGATTCAGTTGCGCTCCGATCTTAGCACGGTAAACATCCGTTACCGATCACGCGTGAACTTTTGGTACTTACTTAACTTATATACTGCCTATAGCCACGGTGGTCTTGATTTGGTCTTGCCCTCTCTTTCTCTCTTACGTATCATGCGTTAGTTGAGACGAGAGAGAGAGAGAGAGAGAGAGGCAGAGTCCAAGCATAGGTCGCCTTGGTCCATTTTCGTAAGCGGCCCACATTTGGTCGAACGCGCTCTCGCTCCCTACACTATCGTCTTTTTAACCTTTTTATACCCACCTAATCGAACGTCATTCTCGCCTCTGTTGCAGCTCGTCCGTCACTGTGTTCTTCAAAACAGCTGTCGCTTCAGCCACAAAGGTGAGAGTCATTCTTGGCTACTCGCAGAGATGCATGATATACGAGTATCCAGTTGAGAGAGCTCACTTTCTCTTTTCGCGAGAGGAGGTAAGTAACGTGACTGAAACTTACTGTGCCGCGTGATTTTGCAGGAACGACGACCATGCCGTGCCCCTTTCTCACCCGCCTCTCGGCGAATTATGTCCGCAACTACGGCGCCTCGATGCTCCTGAATTACGGACAGCACTGTCCTGTCATGTCACGGCTATCCAGCAGCCTTGCGGACTCGGTTGCCACGACGGCGGAGCCTACTGCTACTACTACTGCTACTACGACTGCTACTACTGATTCTAATCCACTGCCTGATCCAAGCGCAAATAAATGCCCGTTCCTGTCCAAGGAGCGCGACGCTATCAAGGAAGCCAGTCTGGCTGTCAAGGAGGACGTCATCAGCCTCACCGACAGCCCCAAGGACAATGGTACCTTCAAGTATGAAGACTTCTTCCATGAGCAAATTATGCGTAAAAAGAAGGATCATTCCTACAGGTAGGTACCGACCTTGGAACTATTTAGTTTAAAAGCATTTAAGGTGATTTTAATTCATGATTGTTTATCAATGGCAGAGTCTTCAAGAAGGTTAACCGACTGGCTCAAGAGTTTCCTGCCGCTATGGAGTATTCATGGGGTGAAAAACCTATTACTGTATGGTGCTCAAATGACTACTTAGGCATGTCTCGTCATCCTGAGGTTATTGGTGCAGTACGTGAAGCATTGGATAAATATGGAGCTGGAGCTGGTGGTACCAGAAACATTTCTGGTAATTCCATGGGTCACGAGATGTTGGAAAAAAGATTAGCCGATCTACATCAAAAAGAAGCTGGATTGCTCTTCACTTCTTGTTTTGTAGCAAATGATTCTACACTATTTACTTTAGCAAAAAGCCTTCCAGGCTGTCATATTTTCTCTGATGCTGGAAATCATGCCTCCATGATTCAGGGAATAAAAAACAGTCAGGTTCCAAAACATATCTTCCGGCACAATGATGTTGCACATTTAGAAGAATTACTATCTAAAGTAGATAAGAATGTTCCGAAAATTGTTGCCTTTGAAACTGTACATTCAATGACAGGGGATATATCGCCTCACGAAGCATTATGTGATGTAGCTCATAAATACGGTGCATTGACATTTGTTGATGAGGTGCATGCTGTTGGCCTATATGGTTTCCATGGGGCTGGTGTTGGCGAAAGAGATTATTGTTTGCACAAAATGGATATAATTTCGGGTACCTTAGGAAAAGCATTTGGAAATGTAGGTGGATACATTGTTAGTTCTGCAAAATTAATAGACATGGTGAGGAGTTATGCAGCAGGATTTATATTTACTACTTCACTACCTCCAACTGTACTTTATGGAGCAATGGCATCAGTTGGCATTCTTGCATCTGAAGAAGGAAGAGCACTGAGAGCAACTCACCAAAAAACTGTAGCTTACATGAAATCAAATCTTGCCTCTGCTGGACTTCCTGTTATACCATCACCTTCGCATATCATTCCAATAAAGGTAATTATAATTTATTTTTCAAACTTCAATAAAAACATGTGTATACTTATATAATATATATTTATTTCCCTAACAGATAGGAGATCCATTGGTATGCACCCAAATTGCTGACACATTAATAAGGGAAAAAGGTCACTATGTTCAGGCTATAAACTATCCTACTGTTGCAAAGGGTGAAGAAAGATTACGTGTAGCACCTACGCCTAAACATACAAACGAAATGGTTGAAAAATTTGTGGAGGATGCCTTAGAAGTCTTTCAACGTTTAGATGTCCCTAAAATAGAGGTTGAGAAACCAATGGAAATGTCTTCAAGAGTTGTTTTAGTACACTGACAAATGTCAATGTAATTAATGTACTATGTTATAAATTGTACATTGTGCATCAGCAAGAAACAGAGTTTATTTATGTTGTAATAATCCTGTTCAAAAATATATATTATTCTGATGTTAAAAAGATAAAAGTATTTAAATGAAAAAAATTAAACTAAATTTTGTACATTTTTTACTTTCTTTATTTTAAAAATGTTTATTTTTTATTTATTGTTCAAAATTTAAATATTCTGTTAATAATTTTCAATCAATTATTGTTGTCAAAATAAAAAATCATTTTGTTTTTAGCTAATTAAAGTTTATTTATTTAAAACAATTTTAAAAATAAATCAATGCTCTTGGGTTTTATCAAGAAATACTAAGTGTATCCGCATTAGTAAATCTTTTTGGTGATGAAATTTTTGTTATCACGTGACACATGGTATCGGACGTCTCGTCTACCGTGAATCCGGTAACTCCTCAGAAAAAGAATAGTATGCAAACTAAATCTCTGAAAACCGTGATAAAACCAGACTTTACATAGAAATATATTACTGATTTTAAGAGATTTGAAAAAACCTTTTAGAAAAGATAAAAAAAATATATAACTGCAAAATTCATCTATACATTTTTTAAGCCTCATTTCCGTAAATGTGAAAAACAAATTTTTTGAAAAGCAAAGAAAAACAAAGAAATTAAAAATTTCCTTAGACAGTATTTAGTTGAAAGTTTAATTTTTGCATAATAATAAAATTTGGAAGCGCATTACATAATGAATAATTATATAACGAATGTATTATATATTTTTATTATATAATTATGGAAGATAATAATACTTACGATTATTCATGCCAAACCTGTTTGAAAACCAAAATAACTTTGAAACTCAAATTCATAAAACGTTAATGAATTTTTTTGAAAACATTAAATAAAAAGGTATAGTCGCATGATCGTCGGAATGAAATGGTATTCTCGAAATTGTAATGGAGCATGATGTTGGCTGTTATCAGGCCTCTCATAATTCCTACGTGAACGATATCTACAAGAATTTCAAGTATTTGTACGTTCAATGGTATACCTATAAATATGCTATAATTACAATCGATTATTAACATCTAGCGCATGCGCGGCCCACTGTTTCTCTGGTGCAGTGTGCAGTGTGTGAACGAATAAAAGCCACGGCCACCGGTGCCGCGGCGCGGGCAAATCCGTCTGCATACCAGCTAGCAGACGCTCGAGCAGTTAGCTCTGAATCCCCCTATATATATAATATAGCATACGAAACGCGACGCTGTTGCACGCGTCGCGCGCGCATTTCTGGGTGAATAATCATCATCAGAGGTGAGACACGCGCTCGCGTAGGGGCCACGAAGATGAGACCGAAATCGAAGTTTATTAGAACCGTGCCTAAGACAGTGTGAAATTTCGTTGGGGTGAGCTGGACCTTGAATGCCGCAGGTGATCTTGTCGACGGCACAGGCAGCCATGCGGAGGTTAGTTAAGCTCTTCAGGCTGCTACTCGGTTTTCTCTACGAGTACGCGCGTGGCCTGTCCTGCTCGGTCACGGCGATGCTCGTGCTGTGTTACTGTCTGCACCCGGCTCGCTTTGCCTCGCACTACAGTCATATTAAGGCCGAGGACATCGTGTCGGAGCTCGAGCGTGCCTACTCGCCGAAGAGCAATGCCTGCACGGTCAACATTACGGGACGCCGGAGCTCGCAGCTTTTGTATCCGGATGACGATCCGAAGGAGAACCCGGCTGTGCTGGCCAGAAAGTTAGGCGTATTGCCAGGGGGTCAGTGGAAACCCACACACTGTCAGCCCCTGTACAACGTGGCAATTGTGCTACCGTACAGGAACCGACACAGCCAATTGACTGTATTCATGAATTATATTCATCCTTTTCTGCAGTCGCAGAATCTAGAGTATAGGATTTTTGTAATCGAACAGAGCATGAAGAAGGAATTCAACCGAGCCAAGCTCTTTAATATAGGTTTCGCAGAGGCCACAAAGATCAATGACTTCCATTGTTTCATATTTCAAGACATTGATCTCATTCCTCAGAATCCAGACAATATTTATGCGTGCACCAAGATGCCAAGGCACATGAGCTCAAGTGTTAATACGTTTAGGTATAATCTTCCCTATACAGGATTATTCGGAGGTGCCATTGCCCTCACAAGGCAGCAATTTGAAAAAGTTAATGGTTTTTCAAATGTGTATTTTGGATGGGGTGGAGAAGACGATGACTTTTATAGTAGACTTCAAAGCAGAGGTTTTCCGGTAAATTTACATTTTAGCTTTAGTTTAAAAAGGAGTTTCAATGCATCTTTTTATTCAATGTATTCTACAATTTTAAGAATCAATTCTATTTTTAGGTGACAAGGTTTGGCCCGGATGTAGCACAGTATTACATGTTAACGCACAAAAAAGAAGCTCCAAGTAGTGCTAGATTTGCTAATTTAGAAACTGGAGCTAAAAGATTTGACACTGATGGAATCAGTGATCTTGAGTATGAAGTGTTAAACCATGAATTGCGACATTTATATTCTTGGTATCTAGTCAATGTTTAATAAGATTTTTTAACAACTCATGTGATGACATACAGTGTTTTGCAAGTTGAAAGAAAACACTATTTAAGTAGTAAATTTTCGAGATTTGACATGACTAAAAATTTTCACACTTTGTTCATCTGTTTCTTGCATATCACAATATATTTGACAAAAGCCTTACATATCCTATCAGACTGCATATCTATTTAAAAATATTTAATATGATTGTTGTAGTATTAATTTTGAAATACGTTTTTTACATTTGACAAAGTTGTTTTTTTATTTAGATTAATGTAAAAAAATATTTTTTACTATTGTTTATGCTATTGCATATGTATATATTATGATCAAAGTGCATTTTAGTCATCTCTTAACCAATTTCGTGTTAGAAATGATGAATAGGCAAAAGTGTAATATTGAAGCACTTGTAAGATAATACTTATAATAAAGAAATGTAACAACTGTTTTTATTTTTTTAATACACAAATTTAATAGCAGTATAGCGTCTATTGAGATTACACAGTTAAAAAAACAATGGATTAAAATTTCAGTGTGATGCTCAAGTGATACAAGATTTTAAAAATAAACAATTATCCACAAACTCGTTGTTTCAATCTGATTATAATATAATTAAGTAACAATGTATGAAATACAAATAAATACATGATTGTAGTATCACTATAAAGTTTTTCAATTATTTAATTATACATTCTCTTTAAATTTGATTTCTGAATAGAAGAAATTTTTGTTGAAACACGCTATCGCTATTTAGACTTTCTAGTCGAGACTTATTTCGCGTTGTACAGTACAATTGATTACTGTATATACAAATTTGACAACATTATTTGTCTCATGATTTTTTTTATCAATAAGAAATTACATTATACAGAATATAACCTACGTAAAAATTGAAGCTGTTACGCATAAAAAAAGACAAAATAAATACATTACGAATCGGAAAGTTCTTGGTAGCGCGCATACATCATTTTCTTTACACAGTCTTTGTAAGTATCTCCAGGTAATGCATTGTAAGAAGCAGATTTCGCTCCAAGTCCAGCCGTGGGAACTCGGCGTTCTGTCTCGATGATACTCGTTCTGCCTTGATTTGATTTGCCAAGACCCATGCCTTCGCTCCAGCCCATTTTCTGAAGGAGTTTATTACCAACGTTATCGGATCCAATGCCGGCCCTGGTCGGCTCTTCATAAGCTGAAGCTATTTCATCCGTTCTAGTTTTCAAATACTTTTCCTTTAGTCGATTGGGCTGTGGTGGTTCGGGTTCACCGTATTTAGCTCTGCGCTCCTTCGCGCGATCACGATATTTATTGTTTCGCTGTTGAGGATCGTTAGGATCGAGGCCTCGAACTTGATACCAATTTTCAAGATTTTGTTTGTGCAAATCGGATAACTGTTGGTGCCGTACCAAACCTTCTTTACTAGGGAATTGTCTCTTGCAAAGCAAACATGCTAATTTGCTCCAATCTGTATGCTGTCTCTCTTCTTGTTGAACATCTTCAATCTCCTCCTCAGTGTCACTGCCACCACCGTAAGCAGCGACCAAGCCGTTACTTCCGCTAAGGTCTTCCTCTTCGAGATACACCGTGGACGCCAAACTTTTCTTCTCCAAAATAGCATAACCGGCATCAGCGGCTCCACTAGCAAAACCACCACTAGTCTGGTGTCCTTCTTGGGTCGGGTCTGACGTCCAATTGGTTTTGGCATTCTCTTTCTTCTGATTAAGGGTTTTTGCCCAACGTTCCATATCTTTTGCTATTTTCTTGGCCACTTTCACCTTGTCTTGCTTTGTGTCTTTCTTTTTGCTGTCATCGTTAAAGTCTGCCCCCACTGCAGCTTGTTGGGCCGATTCTGTTGGCGAACTAACGGTCGTAGCCGATGCTACTATTGTACTTGGAGCGGCTGTTACAGGGCTCTGTTGTGCAGGTTTGTAAGAAAATGACTCTGAGTCCCAGTATAAAAATTGTTGTGTGTGACTATTGTAATAGTATTGTGAATTTGGATCATAGTAGAGTCCGGTACTGGGGTCGTAATAGTAGCCAGATGTTTCGTCATAGTGGTAAGTGCTAACATCTGGTACAGCTGCAAAAAGAAAAAAGTCATTTATAGTCAGTGCATCTTATGCATCGTTAACTTGTAACTAAAAAATAATTGATTTCCGACTTTCATCTGTCATTTGACAACAAATACCGTGAATACTTAAAAAAAATATTAGGTACGTATATCTATCGTAAACCAGCAGCTGACGTAACAAACTTTTAATTTTTAGAATTAAATACATCAACCACAATAGCTGAATCACTCTTTTCTGAACTTTATTTTTGTTTTGAAAAATCGATTTTTATAACAATGAAAGAATAGTGCTTTTCTTGTCGGCGTATGCTAAACTTACAAGGTTAGACTATTGAAACGAAAATAACAATTGAAAAGCAGAATCGTGATAACGCGGCATAAATTAAACTTGAAAAGAAGCATTGAAATCAAGAGACACTTACAATAGACTTTACCGTCACTGGAATGTGCTGGTACTCTACCAGTCGCCAGTGTGGTACTCGTAGGTGCTGTGGGCGTAGGTCTGCCTTTCATCTCGTCGGCATCGCCCATCTTCCTCGACGCTTGCAGCTGCTGTATGGCCGATTGCGCAACAGCCGCAGCCGCGTTCACGCGGTCCGTCTGATTCAACGAGGGCAGCGTTATCGCTGTGCCCTGCGTTATCTGATTCTGATAGTATTGAGTGTAATACTGCAGGTAATGTGCTTTCTGCGCAGGCGTCTTCGCGTAAAGGTTTGCGCTGTACTCGGCCAGCTGTGCGACGTCTTCCAAGGTGTAACGATGATTAGCATCTTGCTTCCAACTGCTACCGCCTTGTACTTGATGCAACTTGCAGTAGGTGATCTCGACCTTGCGACCGTCCACCTGGAGGCCCTGCTTCGAGAGCGCCGTGTGTAGGTACATGGCATCGACAACGTTCGCCATCTCCAGATAGCAGACGCCACGCGAGGTGTTGGTAAGGCCATCCCGACCGATGCGTATACTGCGAATCGGTTGGGACGAGAGAGTCTGCATTGCCTGCAGAACTGAGTCCTCGGTAGAGAGAACATCAAGGCCGCGAAGTAGTACTGTGTTTGTTGGATGGGGACTGATCTCGTCACTGCCCTCGCCGCCCTCTTCACTCTCGGCACGCGAAGCCGAGCACTTGAAGCACGTTTCGCGCCTCTTGAAATTGTGAGCTCCACACTAAAAGGCGACAGAAGCGTTATTATACAGGGGAACAGAGCTTTAGGGAGGGAACTTTTTTATCGGTGTCGGATTGCATGTATGCTGGTGTTCGTTAGAACCTAGATTTTGAAAAATAAACTATTTTTTACATGTGGTTCGATGGATTATATTAGACGACTAATATGTCACCTAGCCACTTTCTCTTACGAGCTAAAGTAAACTTAAACTTTCACTTCACTCTTTTAATATCATGTAATGGAAATTCGTATTGAAAATATATTCGATTATAATTTTTTTTTTTTTTCTTTACAAACAGAATACTTATAATGTGCGTCGAAGTATGCTGAAGCAAATGAAAAGTCGTTAGCTGCTACCGTTTAATAACGGTGGGTGTAAAAAAGCAATATAAATATACATACCTTAACACAATGCCAATCTTGTGTATTCTTTGCCGGCTGCTTATCTGACTGATGCTCTTTGGGAATGCTGTACTGCATGAGGGCCCGATACTGATCCTGTAGCATCAGTACACCCTGAAACAAACGATTTCAGTGTTATCCTGTCCAGGCCAGTGTAAGGTTTCTGTAACTCTCTCTCTCTCTCCCGAAAGCTTGCTTCTTTTCTGATCGATGTTGACAGACTATAGAATCTTTCTACTTCGAACAATTCCGAAACGAATTTCACCGATAATTATTATATACAAGTAAAGTTAATGATCAGATCGAAAGTGAACAAAATAAGCCGATTTTAGTCTCAAGAGCCGTTGAGCGTTGGTTGTTTTTTTTTCTCTTTCAAATCATAAACAAAAAGTATTCCGTTTATGAATTCTTTTTTTTTCATATATATAGTTAAAGTGCAAAGATTTTTCTGATAAACACTTTTAGCTGAATCTAACGGGAACGGGAACGGAGTTTGGAAGGTTTCAAAAAGCAGAAAGAGATTTCTACCTAGATATTTAACATGAAATCGTAAGAGCGTTGAATGTAGAAAAGAGATAGTTGAAGGGGTTATTAAACAAAGAAAAAAGAAGAAGCATGCAATGACGACATGGAGATACAGCTTGCCTATATAGAGAAAGTGTATCAATGGAAAGTAGGATGCGTATATATATATATAGGAAGATCTTAGATCCAGCTCAATGAACGTTTATCAGTGACAGTAACCAAACTTATGAAAACAAATAATTTGGAACAAAATGAAACTTGTCGTAAATCCTAAATAAGTAAAATAAAAAAAAAGTATAAAAAAGGTTTATGAAGGTTTTTTTATAGCCTTTTTGAGGTGCGCAGCCGGGGCTGACGAGGGCATCATCAGCCAAGCCGGACTGCGGGTTATACCGTGCCCCCATTGCGCGCCACGGGGCGTGTTCTCAGTGTGTCTGTGTGTCGGCGCGGATAAGCGCTGATAGAGAGCACAACGCATCAAAGAGGTCGGGACACTGGATTGAACTTCATTCTACCTGTTTCATCTCCATCCATCGTGCGGCCTCCTGAGTCGCGTTAAACTCGACGAATGCAAAACCTCGCGAAGCACCTATACAGAGCAAATACACAGATATCCAAAGTTAATCCACGTTAATGCCTGGGAGTCTCGGTGAGGGCAGGCAATGTGTCACAGCACCAACCATTGATAGAGACTGAGTGTTTTCGAACGTTCGAGCGAAGCTTTATCCCTGCGCTTTTTCTTGCTTTTTACACGCATTCTCGAGCTGCATTTTTTCATGATATACGTGAAAAATACCGCAGCTAGAGCGAATCTAGCACTGGTCTATTTTTCTCTTTCATATTAAAGTTTACAGTTCATTGGTATTTTTTTTTGTTTCTTTTCTTTTTTCATTTTTTTTTCATTTATTTTTTAATCGTTGAATTTGGTGTGCTTTTGTCAACTTAACAATGTCTTTACCATAGGCGCCGATTTTCTAAGTGTAGTTTTATCATGAAATCTTTTTCTATTTTTTTTTTCTATTTTTTGTTTTTCTTTTTTTTTCAAGAGAGGATAAGTCGGCGCCTATGTTCTGCTGTACTTACCTTTTGGCCCCTAATTATTTACAAGCGGAATGCTCTAAAGAGGAGTCAAGAATTGGGAATATAGAGTGTAGTCAAGGAACTACTCCGATGAAAATAAAATTACATAATACAAAGAAATATACCGAAATCACGGAATTTCCCCATTATAAATAACTATGTAGAGGTTAGTACCTGTATCCTTCTTGCGTATTAGCCTGATGTCCTTTGGCATTAATCCACAGTTCAGAATGTCCTGTCGAACCTGTAAAATAAATGAAGCAAAAAAATATGTCAAAGTGTGCACTCTCACTGTCATTTTCTATTGTAACATTCAATGTAATAAAGTTTTATACATACATCATTCTCTGTAATGTGTTGTGCAAGTCCGCGAATCATGATTGTGTTATTAGGCGTCTGACTCTTGTAATGAACACCTTCCATGGCAGCACTATAGCCTCGCGGATGGTCATGATCGTAATCGTTGTTCTCGCGACCGTGATCATCTTCTCTATCACGACTTCTGTCGTCCCTTCTTCTACGATCACGATCTCTGTCTCTGTCTCGGTCCCGTCTGCGATCTCTATCACGGTCACGTTCACGATCCCTATCCCTATCACGGTCCCTGTCTCTGTCCCTTTCTAAAGAATCTCTGCTGTCTCTTTGACGTCCATAGCGTTCCTCACGATCCCTATAGTTTCTATCTCGTTCTTCTTTACTTCTATCCCTTCTGTCATCCCTAGACCTGTCCCTTTCACGGTCCCTATTTCTTCTGTGCCTATAGTCAGGACTTTGATGATCTCTTTCTCGATGATCCAATTCTCTATGTTCATTATAATCTGGAGACCTGCTGTTATTTCTGTAGTCCCGCTGGTAATCATACTCTTGGCTGTTTGTGTGTTGACGTTGACGTTCCTGTGGACCATAACCTGGTTCCCAAGGGTCGATGGCTGCGCTGTTGTACATTTTCCTCAAACATTTATTGTAGACCTGAAAAATATACATAAAAGAATTAATTAATAATCTCATTTTAAAAAGGAGCAAAAAACTGTTTCCTATATAAGAGTTACATAAAAATAAAAATTTGTTTCACAACAGTTAAAACTCTATGTTAATGTTAAAACTCTTTTCATAATTATTAACACAGATAATGAACACCCACATTTTTAACTACAATTTACTAATACAATCTAACGTCCTTCGAGCACGCCATATACAGCCAGATGCTGAAGTACAAATTAAGATAATTATAATAATAATAATAATCATACACGAGATTACACAAACGTCCACGCCTGCGATTGATTTTTTCCATTCGCCGACTACCGTAGCAATGCGGGAAACGCTTGCGCTCCTATAGATGGCCTACTCAAACGTCCCACAACAATGAATCCACGACACGTAGATGCACGCGGTTTCCAAAGTACACGAAAAAGATAAATTGCCGTAGGCGCGGCTCCATGTCGGGCTCGTTAGACACATTCAAGAAAATAATATCACTCACCTATCACAGTGATGATGGCTTCCTGCCTGGCTCCCTCTCCTCAACAGCGGTGTCTACTCGTACCGCAGCAGCAACAACTCTTGACTTTCTACCGCGTGTGCCTCACCGAGTCTCTCCTACTCCCGTAGTGAATCGTTAATATATTACTACGCACCGTCTCAACGGAAGTTCTTCGTTGATCAGCGTATGGAGTTTTTGGAGCTGCGCAGACAATGGCGTGATCGGTTTCTCGGCTGTGTAGGATGATACTGCGCTGCGTACCATATATGCGTGAGCGCCGCAGCGGGAGCAGGAAAAAATGGAGCCGCGAATCTTCTACTGCGCAGATAGACACTACCTTGCGCTCGCTCACAACTCTGTCCCCGGGAACATATAACATACACACGGCGGCCTCACTCGCGCAGGCAACTCGCCTTCCTTTCCTTTTCTTCTCTCTCTCGCTCTCGGCTTACACGCGCAGGCGCTGTCTCGCTCGCAGCGTGCTGCGGTGCGCGGTATTTTTATGTACGTGGCGCCATCTTTGCCGGTGCTGCTCGATTAATTGCAATAATTGCAGTTCAAAGGAACAAGATGGCGCGTTTTGTGGCAATTTGCAGGTTTATTTTAGCGACTGTAGAGTTGTCAATTATTAAAATTTATGTTGAAGATGAAGAAAATCATTATTACTACATAAATAATTAAACATCTTTTTGGTTATTGATTACGTTTCGTTTGTATCATACGCGCCCATTTATTTAAATATTTTAATAGAATCTTTTCTAATACACGTTTATTGTTTATATTTACATAAAAAATTTATAACTTTATTATTTTTTAATTGATTTCAAAGAAAATAATTATTCAAATTTTCAAGTAGTCACTGTCATAAACAATGACTACAAATGATTAACTTAAATTTCAGAAACATTAGTTGATTTCGTTCCAAAATTATTGCAACATTTAAACCATCAAAATTTAAAGGGACTGTCCACAAATGCGCTGCGCCTTGGAGTTTATATGGGATAACCCACAGGCTGTATACTATCAAAACTCCAAGGCGCAGCGCATTTCTGGAAAGTCCCTATAAAAGGCACATTGATTTAAAGCACAATTGCGAGAGCGGTCATATTCCCGGGTCGCAACGAATCGCAGAGTGCCTTGTAAGTAACGTGGCTCACGATTGGCCGAGTAGGCCAATGCTTCCAGCACTGTCGTCGAGAGAGCAGCACGAGATTCTCGCGCTCTTTCAGCGAAAAATTTCAAGGAATGTCGCGCGGGAGTAAAACCGCACAATAACGTTGCACGCGCGCGACCCACGAAATGTCGCGATATCGCCGCAAAGTGAGCACAACAATCGAAGAAAAGTACACTGAGACTGTACGTTCGCGATAATATAGCCTACTTCGAGTACGCCGTTGTTCGGTAAAATTCATCGACACTAACGTGGCGCTTTAAAAGAACACTACGCGTTTTGGAGTTGTATCGAGAGACCGCAACCGTGCCGCTATACCTTGTAGTATATAGTGTTTTTAAATGTGTGTATAAATAACATACGTGCGTGTGCGTTTTATGGGCAGTAGAGTGATAAGGTTATAGAAGTGCGCGAAGGTCACGCCTGCAGACTCTTTCGCTCTCTTTCTCATGCGCGTAGGTTTTCGTTTCGTAGGCGATTCGAGCCGCATGCCATGACACGCAGCAGCGCGCGCGTGAGATTGTAAACAATCCGGCATGACATACTTCGCTAGTCCGTGTGTAACGTTCTGTTAAACTTACGTGTGTGTGAGTGTAGTGTATTCTAATTTTACGAGGAATAGTGGAATTTTTGTGGGTGCAAGACACATATTTTTTGTGATTTGAAAGTTGGTTTATAAGCGTATACTTAGGTTGACTGGGAAAAAGGCAAGACGAAGGTTTCTAAATTTTACGTGCATAGTATTTCAGAAAGATGAAAGAATATTCATATTTGACGAACAGTAGATGTACTGTATTAACTATACTGTTGAATTTTACATTGTTGAGATTTTCAATTTTAATCGTGATGCTGTGCTGACACAGGTAAATTAATTTTTAATACATGTATTTTTTTAATTATCATAAATATTTATTGCTCCATTTTATTAACATTTATTTTACTATAAACTTTATAAAATGTTTGTCAAGATTTAACGCTTCTCACTAAATGTATATATGTTTTGTTTATTCTATTATGTTTTTATTCATTTTTATTTTTATTCTATATTTATTTTTCTCCTGTTTTACCCATTTTGAGATCCTTTAAATAATTTGAAATTATTAGATTTGATAAATTACCGAAATATTAAAAACCCACTTTATAAAAATATATGTATTTCTATTTTAATAAATTTTTTTACTAATTATGTTACATTTTATTAAAAAACAGTTAAAAATAATTTTGAGGTTGTACTTAGTATTTGTCAAAATAACTAAATCCTTTGAAAATAAAGGAAATTTTTATTTTCGTTTTGTTTATAGAGCCGAAGTGTATA
>JAWWEQ010000010.1:4127792-4240226 GCA_035583055.1 Torymus tubicola
TATATATATATGTATAGAAGTGGGTGGGTGTGTACGTGATACGGGGATGGAACGCTGATTTTAGACCTGATTTACGGCGAGAGAAGAGAAAGAATCGGGGCGGGTGTAGGAGAGAGTGTGCGAGAGAGAGAGAGAGAAAGGTGGCTAGATTGATTGTACGTGTGAGACGGGAAAAAAAGTTGGGATACTCGTTTTTAGAGCTGCTATAGTGCGCGATGATGCGCGTGTGTGTCTGTATACACATACACACGCGCACACGTAAACTACACAAAGAGATATTGCCGGGTTAATGTTGCTTTGGGGAGCTGAAGCTTGGTACGGCTGAAAATCTGTTAGGAGATTTCGAACTGTTCAAAACAATTGGTTTCATGATTTACGGGATCGTCTGTTGTGACCTTTTCATACTTCGTTTCGAAAATTTTTAACTGCCTTTTATTTGCTCTTTTCCTTTTTTTATTTGTAACAGTTTCATAATCAACATGCAAAAAATTAATTTGATATATTTTGTACAATTAAATTATTTCAATAACTTTTAGCATACATAAAAATAAATGTTTTAAATTCTGAGTAAAAATTTAATTTTTTTATAAATATGTAATTATAATGTATATTTAAGAAAAGGATGTTCTATAATATAATTGTTATGTTCCTGTATAATAGCATGTGAAGCTATGAAATTTGCTCTTCTATAGTTATTCATTCAAGATTGTTAAAATTAGCATAATATTATCATCACAAGATAAAATATTGTGAAATAAAAGGTTGAATATAATCCAAACATAAATAATGGCGATTGCATGATAATTATGTCAATAATTATGATTGAAAATACTAAAAATTATAATTTTTAAAAAAATCTTAGAAATTATCAACCTCCAAAATTATTTCACGGGACCTACTAAACCTAACGGTGATTACCGATGGTTAATCAATAATTCAAATTGTACATATTTGTCTATGAATTAGTAATTAATTTACATGTATATATTTTGTGCCTAAAAACAGTAGGTATTAACAACGAATAAATTAATTTCCATATATATGTAAACTGAAATTCAATCCATCAATCACCCATATATCTCAACGACTTAATAAAACGAACCTACAAATAAATTAGTTTAAAAAAGACCACAGACGAGAACGCGTGGCACGAATTGTAACAAAAATGCCACTCTCACACCTGCAATCACGTGCAACAGCGCTGCACGCGCGTACACACATATACACACACACATCTTTGAAGTCGATGCGCACATTCACGCCGCATCATTCGCTGAATGGCCGCTCTTGTGTATACGTAGATAGTACTTTTTGCTAGTACAACGTGCTGGAGCGTACACGGGGTATGATGATGAGACGAGACGCGTTGCTGGCACACATACACATAGACACACGTACCTACATATAGACAAGAGCATACGAGCTTTCACGAGTCGAGCCTCGTAATTTCGCTGCGCATCAATGATTCAGCCACGCTGTCGTCGTAGTCATGCCGACACTTGTCGACACCCAAACGGGCGGCCTCGTGAAGCTGCTTTGTGATGACTTTTGTACTTTCTTTTTGAACGAACGCTGAGAGTGTCTTTATCTTCTTTACGTCGCGTTGAGGGTCCCAGTACCGGAAGTCAACGTGGCCAAGAGGTTCATTCAAATGAGACGGAAAAATGCATAGCGAGGAGTGCGAAACTTCGATAAGTCGAGCGGTGAATATAGCTGGAGAAATCGTTGCTGAATGTCCGCGGGGAGGGATCTTGAGCTTTGCCGGACGATATGTATATGAGCGATGAGCCGAGGGTGTATTGTACGCGTGGGAAATGCAGTTTTATTAAAAATCGATGGGGGGGGGGGGAGTAGTCGCGCGTGGGCTGGACGCACTTTATGGTCCTTTGGTAGTAAATTTTATGGAGAATGTAAAATACTGTCAGTGTAAAGTCGATTCACGTATTTATGCTCCAGCCGATATGACTTTTTCCGATATTTAAGGAATATTTTTTATGGAGTACATAAAGGTGCTGCGTTTCATTGTTCGTTAATGTATTGTATACTGCGTAGAGTTGTTTATCGCACCAATGGGAAATCAACTTAAAATATGGTTGAAAAACTATTATATATCAGAGTATAAGTGAGTTAATTAAAGCACACTTCGTAAATTTTCAAGTCATAAAGTTTACCGCAGTGCAGCAGTTTAAACTGTTTATGTATTTAGATACACAGTATACAGACTTTTTCAAAAATGTTATAGCCTACCGGAAAAAGTGGTTTTACGTTTAACTTGAAAATTGGTTATGAATTATTTTTAACAATTTTTTAACCGAGTTAAACTAATTTTAATTGCTATTAGATTTATAAAATATTATTCAATCATTTATAAACAAAGTTTAAAGAAATATACGAAGTAGGTAATATTCACTTTAAGTAGTCTTTCCACAGGGAAATGAGCAATGTTTAAGAAATGCATAAGCAGTAAAAGCTTTTTACTATACCATCATAAACAGAAATCCAACACTTAAGTTCTTTAATCCCTCAAGTTTACGATGATATTTATCTAAATAGGTGCAGTATTACATATTAATGTACATATTCGAACTTAAATTTTTTGATTAAAAACTACATGATGCACATTGATGCATGTTAAAGTTTTGGAATAAATTTTTCACAGTACTTCGATATTAGATAACAGGAATAATTTACACTATCTTAAGTTGTTGATGACTTGAAATACCAGTATGCTACTTAATGTTAGTTATTTAAACTTTGGACATAAAATCAATTTTGTAATTATCGATCTGAACACTGTGTAATTTTTATTTTATTGCACGATGTTGCACTCTTTTACATACTATGTTTAAAATTAATTAAAAACTTGAGAACACTTAAATACTCACTTTCTTAGAATAAGTGAAAAAATACATGAAAACCTAAATATTCCGGTTTCAAGTAGTACAAGACGGTGTTTGATCGGACAAATCAGAGCGTTCGAAATAACAATAAAATTTACTTCATCCCGAAAACCTCTATATCGCTTCGATCCATATACACCCACACAAATAACCATTCCAATACCCTCACACTTCGCCCTCTCCGCTCAAATCAATAAAAACATCTGTCGCTGCACAGACCGCGCGCTAGCATCACCACGACCCACAAAATAAAAGCAAGTGTTTCCCACGCTCACATCGCTTATCTGTATCTCGTGCTATCCCGCACAAGTTCCTCCACCTCCTCCTCCTCCTCCTTTCCCGCGAAACAACATCGTAACTAGATCGACACATTCCCCAATAAAGGCGTTCACCTCACCTCGTTTTCCGAATCACAACCATCACCCACTGCCACCGCCACCACCACACAACACTGTCATGCGATACACCACTACTATATACGCGCGACCTCGCCGCATCGCGTCGTCCACTTTCATGCGAATTTCGCATGACATGAGAGAGAGAAGGCAGCAGCTCAATATTATTTGTATTAGACAGCGGGCGGAGCCGTCTCGAAAGCTTGCGCGCCTGTCGATCTCGCGTGCGCGATAACGCGCAGCACAGGCAGCAACTCTTCTCTCTCTCTCTCTCTCTCGCTCACACGCGGGCTTATTTTCGCTTATCGCGCGCACGAGAGAAATCGCGAACGATTAAAGCGCGAGCGAGCGAGTGAGGGGCTTGCTTTTGATGGACGTACGGACAACCGGAAAATAGCTGCGCGTTCGCTCTCGCCCGCTCGCTCGGCTTCCCTGACACGTGAACACGCGCGAATCACGAATAGCTGTTTCGCGGCTTGTTGCAGAGGATGAGAAGGCGTACGATGGTGTGTAACGCGGGGGGTCCTTGTCCTCACCGCACCGGGGAGTAACAACCTCTCTCTCTGTTTCGGCGCACTTGCCGCAGACGCAATAGACATACGTTCTTTATTGGATATACGCACCGGAATCGGCGTCCGACATGGTCGAGGGTCACGGTCTGCCCGCGGCACTATACTGTCACTGATATCGCCACGTTGGGGACACTTTGGGGCCATTTGCCGCCTGCTCTGTCTTTCTCTCGTGCTCTTTCTCTCTTTGAGCGCGTTACCTTGGTAAGCGCTCGGCCCTGTTGAATCGATATAAGCGCACACACAATACACCTCGAGCCCACTGTATATGTATTATACACACGTACACGCAGCAATTGCCCTTTTCTTCTACGCTGCTGCTGCTGCTTTTTCCTTCGCGGTGGGGTAATTCGACGCGGAAATTGCGAAGATCATGCGCACTTAGATGCCGACGACGCTGCAAACGAGTTAGCGTCGGACTTATACTACTACTACGTCAACGAGCCTCTTTTTTTCTCTCGCTCGTCGCTTTGATGATGCGCGAAGGGTGTGCCGTCAAGGTTACGCCGCTTGAGCTCGTGTTTATGGGTCCTTTGAAGTGAGGTGAGGGGTTTTTTTTCGGGCTTCGAAGGAGGTTGAAAAAAAAGGGAGAGGCTCTGAGAGGGTTTGTTCTCCAACAGCCTCCCTCGCCAAGCTGTTGATGCTGCGTGCAGCCTGTGCCTGTGCGTGCGCAAATATAATGGTGGGACAATTGAATCTGAGGGTCTCGTTTTGCGGCGTGCGATTCTGAGAAGATTAACGAGAATTTCGATGCTCCTTGATTACGAGACTTGAATGAGGGTATTTAATTGCCATTAGTGGGAGGGGATATGTATGTATAATATATATATATATATATAGGTATTAGAGAATTGTTGCGCATTGGTGTTGATGGATTTCACGGTGGACTTGGAAATTGCACTGTAAGAAGTTTAGTGAATATGTTTAGTTTTATGAAAATAGAGCTAACAACGAATTATTGAAGAACTATAGTGTACATTTTTATGGATTAAAAGAAAAAATAATATACGCTACAATTGTCTTTAGAAACAATGCATTCGTATATAGTTGCGAAACAATGCCTGCAATTTTATAAGGCACAATGGTGGTAATTTTAAAGTTCCAATTACTAGCAAGCCTATACTCTATAGTCTTTGCTTAATTGCTCAATCAATGTACTTCGTCGTTTAATAAAGGCGAGAAATTTTCTGAACTTGTAATGACTGTTCAGAAATTTATAACATCTATACAATAATCAGTAAATAATATAGAAGTAACTTCGCCTCACAATTGAATATCCTGTGTAAATATCTTTAAGTTAATTTGAAACTATTAATTTTCGCACATAAAGACCAGACGCGAATCATTAAAAAATTCATATTCATTGGTCTACCGCACGATCAATTATTAACGTCATCTAATTTTGTAACACCGCGCTCTAAATCGATACATCGATTTAACCACAATTATAATATACCAACCACTTAGCAAAAATTTCCGAAATATACTCCTATACCCAAACAATCCCGCATAATAAACTACACCGACAATCCACTTCGCAAGGAAAAGCCAAAACAAAAAGCGTCTATAACGAGCAAGTTTCGATCCTCCAAACTTTTCGCGTGCTCCTCCTTCTCTCCCTCGTTTCTAAATAGGCGCGCTCTAACACCAACACACACCCACACACACACACATACGCATGTGCACTCGCGAGAGAAGAAAAGCGTCGATAAAGCTCCCACGTAGAAAGGTGAGTACAGGGAAGAGAGGAGGGGAGGGAGAGAAGATTGTTAATTTTTCAAACATCAAGATTCCACCTTGTGAAGTAGTTACCACCACGCGGGAGAGAAGGGGGTTGAGCTGCCGGCGAGGGTCGACAAACTACGTGGGAAGAGAGAGAGAGAGAGAGAGAGAGAGAGGAGAGCGAACGCAAGTCGTTCTTATCGATCAGAAAAAAGGCAGTCAGCCTTATCTGCGATCTCTCTTCGAAATTATCGAGCGGCGGTGCGCCGAGCCTCAGGCGCTCGTATATACCCATACACAAACATATACACACTCGCACGTGAAATACTCTTTTTTTCTCTCTCTTTGTATACACAGCGACGTTTTATTTTTAAAAGCCACAGCTGGCAAATAATAATCCTGCCACCGCGCGAAAACAGACAGAGAGGAAGCGATTTCAGGACGACGTGTGGGTGACCCACATATATATTCGGCAAACGACAAATCCGTCAGCCGTGGATTTTGAGAGCGAGGTTGCGGCTGCTGCTGCTGCTTTGATAATGCATGTCTACGACGCTCACGTTCCTGCGAACTACTCTCGAGGCTCTTTATGCCCGACGACGATGACGACGACGACAACGGGTTGTGCGCGCCCTTTATAGTTAAAATTAGCGCGCGTCTGCATCTGAATTATGCATTGTCTGGTTGACGGGTCTATAGATAAGCCGCGCGCTGCCGTTGCCTGCTGAGCTATTAGTTCGATAATTCGGGCCGCACGGCCGTTGATTTTGTTTTTACTGATCGTGGTACCAGAATACGTTATATGGGGGGAAAAAGGAGGTTTGCCAAAGGGAAATTTATGTTGGTAGTTTATTATTTTGTAGTAGCTGTTATACCTTTTTCATAGGATATGTTGCATTAAATATCCTATCATAATTTTCTTTAACGTTAAAAGGTACTTTTAATAAGACGCTCGTTTTAGTTTTTACATTTTTTTTAAAAACTGAATTATAGAAGAAATATCCAGCACAAGCGTGGATGTTTCATTAACGTGGCGAGCATTTTTCTTTAAATTCTAAAAAGCCGGAAAATGTTAATTAAAAGTCAACGTCTTAGCGTGCTCCTTTTTTATCTACCCTTAGTAATTAATCATCCTCAATTACATTTTAACGAACTTTCTCAAATGAAACATTTTCAACGTATAAATTTATTTCGAAAATATATATCGTTCGTGTTTGACAAAATATCTGATTTTCAGTTTAATCTCTTAACACATAATTATTGGGACACGAGCGCGCGCGCGATAACAAAACATGATAAATATCGGAGCAATATTTATGATTGCTTTTCGATATTCATATTTGAAATTTCTAGTACACGCATAAAGCAACGTCATTTCGAAAAAGTTGTAAAAAGCTAAAGAAAAAAAAAATCTATACTTTTCTTTGTGCTCATATACTTACCATCGAGAATATTGAAAACTACGCGCGTATATCTCGAGCTTTTTGAAAAATATGGACGAACCGAGCATCAAAAAGTCTCTTCATCTATATCTAAAGGCAGTCTGTGCGAGCGAGCGAGTGCAAAAGGCATCATATATGAGAAATCTCTCTCTCTCCGCTCACGCCGCGCGCGCGCGCACATACACACACACACACTCCCGATGAGACACGCGAGAGATATGACTCGAACGAGAAATCAATACTTGCGCGAACATTCGTAATCATTCGAATCAATGCTCGAAACTATTTTAACTCATGCACGTTTCTACCTCATCTCTTTATCTCTATCTCTCAACCTACTTCTCATATCAAAATCCATCCTCACGTACATGATAACCCCATCCACGCCGTGCTATGAATCTTCGGGACTTATATATAAATCCTTGCCAAAATGTCCAACTAAAAAAAGAAATTCTCCCATCTCATATAAATCCGTCATTCTATCTCTCGCTGCACAGCAGCAGCAGCGACAGACCGGCTGAGTATAGCGGCGACTCATTATTTATTCAGCGCCCCTCCGGCCCGCACACCAATACAATTGCCACCCCCTCCTCCTCCTCCTCCTCCGCCACGCTTGCTCGGTGCACTACAAGATTTTTCTGGAATAAGAAGCACAGCTACAGAGAAAGAGTGCGAGAGAGAGGGAGAACGCGTGTGCAGAGGTTGGCAAACCTGGCGAGAGCCCTCGCAGAAGTGAATGACTGCGAGCGAGCAAGAGAGAGAGAGAGAGAGAGTACGTCGCGCGCTCGCTCGCGGGAGAGAATCGATAATCAAGCCCCCCCTCCTCTCTCCCTCTCCTACTCTCGTTGCAAGCAAGCAACCCCCCGGCGGCTGGTATATACATGTATATAGTATATGTACGCGCGTACGCGCCGGCGTGGAAAGCAGCGCTGGCTTTTTCCCACCCTCGCCGCCGCCGCCGCTGCCGGCGACGCGCGCACGCGACGGGGTGTGCTTGCTATACGCGAGGGAGCGAGAGAGCAAGAGAGAGAAAGAGAGAGAGAGAGAGAAGGATAGCCACCCTGGCCGGGCCTGGCCCGGCCGAGCCTCGCCGGCTGGTCGTCAGTTTAGTTACCGCACCACATAAAGGCATTGCGTTGTAGATACCGTTTATAAACCCGCAACATTATATTATCTTCTTCTCATTTTTCTCTATATACGATACGTTTTTCCGTTCAGATTCGGTTCGTTCGTTCGTTCGTTCCGTCTACAAATAATATATAATATATCTAACAACAGCAACGTAACATTTATTATACGTCTCTCTCTCTTTCCGCATTATAACCGCCATTCCGTTCTTATCTCTCTCAAACTGTTTTTTCAGTTCTACTCGCAAACATCTACTCACACATATACACACACACAAACACACTTCTCCTCGGGCAACAGAATATACTATACTTCCAGAATAAATTCGTACAAAGTACATAATAGTGCGAGAATTAGCTGCGTGCAATAGCTGCCGTTATATCAGCTCGTTATTAGTTTTCAACGCTGGTACCCATCGTTAATATCGTCACAGCAGCAACAGCAGCAGCAACTACACGACGACAACTACGTATACTCAGCAGCAAGTGTGCAGCGTGTGAGATACGTGCGTGCACAAGAGAACGCGGGAAAGTCGCAGCGCATCGTCACGGTCAGTTCGAGAAAGACAAGAGATCACGGCCAGTGAAAAGAGGAGGAGGGAGACTTCGAGAAGAAGAGCTAACGAGGAAGAGGAACCCGGGAAGAGGCCGAACGTAGCCGCCGCTGCCGCCACCATCACCACCACCGCCGCCGGTGCTGCTAACTACAAGGGCGTGGTCGACGGCTTTCGTCTCTCGTCTGCCAAAAGAGAGAGAGAGAGAGAGACTTTTTGCACTTTTTACCACGATTTGATTGTCACGCGGCAATTATCCGAGGAAAGTACACATATACAGAGAAGCACACGATTGTTGTAAAGCGCGCACAAAGCTACTATATATATATACAAAGCGGGTCTCTTATCAAGTATATACTCTATAGTTTCGTTCTATTTTCCTTTTTTTACACACAATCCACAGCAAACACGCATTTACCGAGAGATTAAGAACACCGATCGTCGTGTTTTGCTACTACGTAGTTTCTGGTGTGGAAAACTGACTGGAAGCTCTCAGAGGGGAACAGAGATATTGGAGAAAGGGAGGAAAAGAGAGAGAGAGAGATAATGAGACTGTGATAGGACGTCGAGTCGACGTGCAACAACCCTCTTCTGAGACTTTGAAAATCTGTATAAGACCGGATGCTTCTCGCAAGATATCCTTTCGTATACACGTCCATAAAGAGACGCTAAACGGTAAAGATATTGTATAAATAACAATAAACGCTGTAGTCGAGAAATGATAAGAGATATTTAAAAGGAGTCGAGGCGAAGGAGAAACTATAATATAGATAGTAACAATTTTAAACGAAAAACAAAAAACAAAACTAAGTTAACGTAATAATAATAAACTCCGAGGCCCGGCAAACGTGTAAAGACAAAGACAGAGATTTAAATAAAAATAACGTAGTAGGAGCAAAATATAAGAGAGAAAGAGAGGTAAATAAATAGAGAAATAAATCGTAGGGGGCTCTCGTATAATAAACTTCTACGTTCCTACGTTCCTCTGTCAGCCGCCGTGTGTCAGCGACCACTGAGTTTCTCATCTTTACGAAGCGGTATGTTATTTTAATTTTTTTCATTTCTTTCGATTTATATTATTATTATTATTATTATTATTATAATTATTATTGTTATTATTATTATCATTATTATTATTATTATTATGCATTTTGTGAAATACCCTTCGACCCGTCCCCCCCTCTTCTGTTCCCCCATTATTTCAACAATAACAACAACAACAGCATCACCGCATACCACAACCATTTCTTCTATTTATTATTATTATTATTATTATTGTTGACATTATATTATTATGATTATATTATTATTGAATTTCTGAATTGATTATAATTATTCTAAATTTATGGATATACTTTGATTTTCCTTTGCGTTTCTGTATTACATCTCTACAACCATCACGTTTGATTCTTGATCCATTGATTATGATTACGTCTATGTTTATTATTGATGTTCCTTATAATTTCCGTGAGTCGCGCGCGCGCATCGTATATATATATGTATATATATATACACGCGAATGAGAGAGATGGGGAAACGCGTCGTGCAAAGAGGGAGGGATGAAGACAGCGGTAACGAGTAGTGGGGTAAAAGACGGTATACACGCGAGTGGGGGATTCGCAATAATCTCGATTCGGGGGTGGCACAGCATCCGGTTTTCGCGATTCCGGCTTTCTCTCTCTCTCTCTTTCTCTCTCCGCGCACGCGTATATATCCCTTCTTCTCGCGCAAGGGCGGCGGCAGTGTTTCGTTGCGAGTTTTGGCTCCGATTCTCGAGAGAGGGTGGCAGTGAGAGAGAGAGAGAGAGCGATTCACGCGCGCGCGTGCGCATCGATTTATCGCGCCCATAAAAAATCAATGCGAAAGAGAAAAAGAGGGAGACCGTGGAAGATGCCTTCAGTGAGCCGTGAAAAATGTATATATACCCACTTGGCGTATGGCACGCGCTCGCGTGGGCGTCTTTTTCTTTTTGACGACGAATCGCGGGTTCTTTTCAACCTACGGAAAATATGCGCGCGGCCATGGAAAGATGACTTGAAGATAGTAGCGAGCTTATGCGGTATATATATATGTAGCTGCGGAAATAAGTTTCGCGCTGAGACGGGAGTCGAGATTAGTATATACGGCTGAGTCACGTGCGCGCTTGGCTGCGATGTATGGGAGTAAAATCGATTATCTTTACGATCGGGCGAATAGGGTGAAACGCAGTAGTAAGTGGGCGTGCCAACTATATATTAGTTTTTGCAAAAATCGATCGAGCCTCGCGTTTGGTGGTATTTCGAAACTACGCGTGTAGCCTTCGGGGTGGCGGTCGCGTCTGAAATTATGCCGACACGGTTTTTATTAGCTCTCGTGCCTGCAAAGGTCGGGGTAAATACTTCGCGAGTTGTTTATAATATACACGTAGTTGGCGAATTTTTACATATAAATGAAGTTATGCATATTTTTGATATTTATACTATACTGGCAAATTATGTGCGCGCTACTGCGGTCACGCGCCAGTGCATTCGACTGAATTTTTTAACACGAAGTGTAGACTTGTTTCTTAAATGTACTCTGTACTTTAAATTTTTAACATTGCGAATCTTGTTTGTTATGAATTTGATGAAGCAAATTGGACAATAAATGTTTTAAAGTATAAGATATAAGATATAGTTTTTGTGATAAATATTTTTGATACATAGTAATTTACACAATGTGAACTGATGAATGCGGACAAAATTTTGTAATGAAAAAAAAAAGAAAAAAAATATATGAAATTGGAATAAAAAGACATGTAAAGAAAAGAATAAATAAACGAAATTGACTCTCAAAATTATTTCCCGATTATTTAATTAGAACAATACAATATACATGTACGTGTGCCAACTATAGACATTAGAGTATCTTGTAGCGGAAGTTATGCAATCTTGGATGTGTGTGTGTGTGTGTGTGTGTGGATGTGTGGATGTGTAAACCGTAGTACCCTAGTACGCCTATGTATAGTCATCAATAATAAACGTCATAGTTGCTGCTTCATAGCGACAAAGTGCAAAATCTTTGAAGCACTTCTCATTTTTCTGAGTGCAATTGGAACATGTCCTCCGGGACCGTCGTCGTCGCATCGCCATATACTCCAACGTATAGAGATAGACTGCCCCCACCTACACACCCACATATACATACAGCCGAAAAAACCGAAGTAAGAAATATATACATGGGCACTAGAGAGATATACATGGGAAGGTACATTATATACACATAAACTACAGAAAAAATGAAAAAAAAACGAAAAATGTCGCACGCATGCTTCTTTCCAGATTGTTTCAGTCTCGCATGGCCCTTCTGATTCTTCAGTCAATACCCACACACACACACACACGCACACATACACGCATAGACGCACAATCGCATATATATCACATACAAACAAGCAAACACGCACACGCACGGAGAATGCTGTCAGAGAGAGAGAAAGAGAGAGAAAGAGAGAGAGAGAAGGAATGCTAAAGACGCTGGTGATGTCGAGGGAGCGAGAGAAGCAGCGCCGAGGGACGTAAAAAGCACACACGCACACACATACATATACACACGCAGAGGGGCCGCAGCGAGGCAAACCCTCACGGGGTTGCGGTGGCGGCGACGGCAGCAGCAGCACAGCGTAGTAGTCGTCGTAGTAGTAGTAGTATAGAGGCGCCCCGAGGGTTGGTAGAGAACGAGCGAGAGAGAGAGAGAGAGAGAGCGTGGGGGAGAGAGAGGGTGTAACGCTCGCCCGGGTATTGATCGTGTGCTCGCGCCTCTCTCTCTCTCTCCCTCTCCGGGTCCATGTGTCGCTGCGTTCGCCCGCTCGCTCGGGGGTTGAAACATGCGCACGCGGGCGAGCCCGGCCGCGCGCGCGATGATGATGACGAGGGGGGCGCGCAGAAGAGTGAGAGAGAAAGAGAGAGAGAGAGAGAGAGTAAGCAGGGTTGGTATAGGGTCGGGCCGCCGGGGTTCATATACCCCCAGGATGGTGCTGCTGCTGCTGCAGCGGTCCGATCCAGTGCCTCCCGCCGCCGCCACCGACCAATCAATGGAGCTACGCGGACGCTGCCCGTTTCTCTCTCTCGTTTCGCTCGCGCGGAGCTGTAGCTTGCGTGTATATAGAAGTAGCTTTTTGTGTGTAAGGGGTGGCGGCAGGCTGTCTTTCTCTTTCTCTCTCTCTCTTTATATATCTCTCTCCCTCTCACTGGGCCTCGACATGTTCTATACTACTACGTCCCGATGCGGCTTAAATCCAAGGTCTACAATTTCGAGGCTCGTGTACACGGCCGCGTTCGCTACATACTCGCATGCCATTATTAGAGATGCTTGCTGGAAAATTCGTGCTCTGCCTGACTGCCTGTGCGGTGTTATTACACGCGAATCTCAGTGAGAGAGAGCGAGAGCGAGAGAGAGAGAGGGTGGAGTGAGTCAGAGAGAGAGAGAGAGAGAGAGAGAGAGAGAGAGAGAGAGAGCGAAAGAGGCTTGCGTCGGATGCTCATTAGGGGCGACTGAATTTCCAGTCGAATTACAGGAAATTCTCTGATGCTGTTTGCGACTATAAATAGCGCTGGGTGTACCTGCTTTTATTTTAACGAAGGATTGGATGTGTCTTTTTCTGGCGTTATTATTTGCTTTGGTAGATATTTGAAATCGTATTCTTTTGAGAAACAAAGATTTTTGTTTTAATTAACAAGTTATTCATAAATTTATCGAGATTGATTTTCTATGTTATAAGCTTTTTAGTTCAATAGACTTGATTCTATGAATGTACTTCCGTTTTATTACCGTAGTATATATATTCTAAGAGAAGTATGAGTAATAATTTAGTCGTGTGCGATACGTAGTATGTTTTCCTCTATTCAACTATAGACATACATAAATAGTTTCTTGTTAATTCTATAAAATAGTTATAAAAACATTGGAATCTGTTTTTATTTGTAATTATAATATATTTTAATGTTTATTTTCAAACTTTAAAAGATTATTATTATCAACAAACTAAATTAAACGAATATGATTTTAATTCACAATTTGACTAAGTCCTACAATTTTTTAAATAATTTTCTTTTGAATGTTTGCAAATACTAAAAGTGACTAAAATAATTTGAAATTTATTTTCTTTTTAATTTTAATTTTGACACTAATTAAAATGATGTTATAGTTTATCTACTTGTTTTCTATAGTTTAGAACAGGTATGTATAGGTGTTTACACTTTAAGATACACTGCTTTCTCATTAAAGTAAGCACTAAGACAGAGATTGCGTAATAAAGACGTTGAAGAAGGGCTACTACAAAAGGTACTTATTTAATACCTTCATTATTTCATAAGATTTCGAATTAAAGACGACGAATACTACTCAAATAACGACTAATAGGATCCTAATTTGTAGGTCGTCTATAATTTTCACATTATTTCTCTTTGATCTACTCTTTCGTGTTTCAATGCAATATTTTATCAGAAACATGTAAACATGCAAACTTATAATATTAATTTAATACCTGATATAATTAGGTTCATGTTTCACACTCAGACTCTAGTGTATATTAAGGCTTATGCCTATTAACGTCGGTAGTATATTACGGCAAGGTCTAATGGAATACTAATAGGAGTTGATCTAACGATATCTATTACTGTAATCCTCGATACCATTACATGTATCATATATGTTAAACAGAAATATTCACATTAAATACAATAAAATTGTATTTATCGCACCGACAATATCCTAAATTAGCAATTTATTAATTATGTAGCACTATTTACAATTTTGGGAGCGTGCTTTCAGGACATGAACCATCTTCCTATATTTTTTTTCAATTGTTAATATTATTGATCATTTACTGTTTTAATTTTTTATGCGAGAAGCAATTTTTAATAGGTTTTCAATTTATATAACAATTATTAACTAGATTTATCTTCATTTATAACTATTATTCAAAATTAAGAATATAAATGTTATAGTTACTTAGAATTCTTTTGTTTTATACTAATCACTGTTTCTCTTTCTTGGATATACTACGATTACACGAAAAATACAGCCTTCTACACCCTATTTCTGCTAAAACATAGAGCTTCACTAGTATGTCGCCTTCCCGAAGTCTATACCTAGGTAGTCATCAGTAAATAATAATCGATTAGGATATAGTCTTCGTGCCGCGTGTCTTTCTAAAGCATCGAAGTTTCCCTTTTATTTATCTTCGTAGTACCTAAAACTAATTCAACAAGAATATTTACTCACGAAAAAAATTATCATTTATTTATTCATATATACGCACACACACACACACCGAAGACATTGAAATAATCAGACAAATTTCTCGCTCGGCCCTGAACACATCATTCCCCAATATCCTCGCTACATCGAAATTATTTTAAGCCTGGCCACTTTTAAAAGCCACGCTGCCCTATCTCTCTCGTTCATTTGGGCGCTCTCATTCGTGAATGCACAATACGAGAAAGCGGGAGAGAGAGAGAGAGAGAGAGAGAGACGACCCCTCTCCTCGTATCGGGGTGGAATGGTTTACAGCGCTTATTATATCCTCTCTCTCCCCCATTGGCTGGCTGTAAAAGCATCGCTACATACGCCGGGACAAGGGATGCACAACGAGCAAGAGGGAGAGAGAGAGAAAGCAGGGAGATTGATTATACGCGGGGAGGTCCAGGGAGATTCAAAAGCTCGCCACGCGAATTATTCGAAGGCGAACGCCGCCATCCATCGACGCTACACACTCTCTCAACGCGTTGCATTGTAAAACGAGATGCCCGGAATTATGACGCTGGATATGTTGTTGCAGCAATGCGAGGGAGATAAATTCGTGAAGATTTTTTTTTCTTTTTCGCTCTTTCTCTTGTTGGAGTAGGGCTAGATTTAATAAAACGATTCACTCGCATAATTGATTCGATCGAGTTACACATTTTATTTTTTTCTTTTTTAAGCGAGCAGAGTGGTCGGTCAAACGAACGATAATTTTTTTCCACGTTGAAATTTAGGAACACGGAAAAGCATTCAATTTTCTTATATGTAACGAATAATTACTATACTTTACATGACGTGCAATTATTACTTTATTCGATTTTCCGACGATAATTTAAAACGGCCATATTTGATTAAAATGTAGTCTATTTTCAGCTTTCGAACCGAATTATTATACATATTTCGATTTTCCTCATATGGGAAAATCTATGACGTCTAGCAAAATTAAACTTTACAATGCCGTCGTAAAATTTCAAATTACAATTCCACCATTTACATTTATATCGCACTGGACCGCTCGATATTCTCGCTTCTCTCTCTCTCTTTCTCTCTCTTGCTCTCTCTCTCTCTCTCAAACAATTTGAATGTGGACGGATTGCCGACTTCAAAGACACAAATATACGTACACACACACACACACACACACATATATATGTATATATATATATACGTAAAGTCGAGCCGTGAAATATGCGCATAGCTAATGCATTGGAAAAAGCTTATAGAGACCCGAGATCTAGTGTGGCTCATGGTAATAGTGTATTCTCGTCGATCCATTTCACGCCGCGTAAACGTCATCGCGGGAGAAATGCCAGATAGAGAGAAGAGAGAGAGAGAAACAGAAGGAAAGCCAAAATGATTACAAAAAGTCGTTTGACAACGGATTTGCCGTCGACACCGCGACTAATCCTTTCGGGTGTGAACGCAAGGGGGGAAGTAACGCAAAGAGAGAAAGAGACCAAAAGATAAATTAGAATTATACTGTGCTGTTTCTCTCTTTTTTTTCTCGTAAACCGCATCACATTGAGAAAATGAACTTTGTGGTTCCTTGAGTACGAATTAATTGAGAAGAAGAATTCATCCCACGCGCCAAAATTTCTCTATGTTCAGGTAATTTTCATTTTGACCATTTAATGTACTATACTAGAAATAGTATAATGTACTTGAATGAACGTACGGTAAAACCAATGGGTACGAAAAGAGTAGGAATTTTAAAAATACGAGTTCTGGGGCGCAAGAGCAAGCGCTTCTTAAAATATTTATAGTGTTTACACGCGAATGTAGTGTAGATATTTATAATACCGCGAGCGCGTATAGAGAGAGAACGAGCAGCGGTGAATTTGCGCGTTCACGCTTTTCGGCACTCTGTAATTCAAATGCTTCGAATATTTTCGGTCAATTCCCTCGAAATTTCCTTTGGATATGGAAATCTAGTATTGGGACACAACATATTCGCGTCAAAGTCATACGTAAGTGCGGAATACATTGGTGGCGACTTGTCTCGATGATCTGCAGTACCTTGTTTGCGTGGAAACGAGGATTTAATGTTTGAAACGAAATAATGGATTATACTACTGAATATATTCTCATAGATGAATATTTTAGCTAACTTTATTGAAAGGTTTCCCTATCTCATATATCTGAGTATTATTATTTGTACATTAAAGAACTTAAAAAAAACTTACAGGATTTTTATTATATATTATTTTATATTTATAAATTATCAAATACTTGGCTTGCTTTGAATATCGCTGTTATTTTCTTAATTAAAATCGACGAGCTAATTATACGATGGTTTTTAGAGCCGATCAATTTTAATTTAAATATTACGCGAATAATCAATACCCTTCTATAATAAAACCTTTATACACTCAAGCATCGTACATCTATTCATACTTATATAAAAAATCGATTCTCCTCTCTGAAAAAAGATACCGTGTAAACTTCGACAACCAGAGCATATAACGAATGAAGTAAGCCCCTAAATTAACTTTTTCGCTTCTCCTCTTTAACAAACTCTCTTTCTCGCTCACTCTGTACACACATCAGACCGCATTCTTTCCATTGAAAAAAAAACCACTAAAAACAACAAACTCGCTCTCTCTCTCTCGCGCGCGCAATCGTGTGGGCGGGAGGGAATCCCTCCAGTCGAGCGTTAAAGTCGTTTATTGGGAATATTCGCGGAAGTGGAAGAGCGTGCGGAAAAAAGGAGAATAAGAGAGAGAGAGAGAGAGAACGCGCGAACCACAAGGTATATAGAGTCAGAAGAACAAGCACGGCATTGGCGATGTGGCCGCCGTGTGTAAATTGGCACGCGGCCCGCACACAGCACTGCACACGCACATACTTTTTCGTCGTCGAGTGCACGCACAGCGCGAGAGTAAGGTCAGGAACGCCGCTGCCAATTCCTCGCGAGTGTTCGATCTTCGCGGTTGTGCATTCTAGCGGCTCGTCGTCGTCGTCGTCGTAGTCGATCGTTTTATCGGACGATAAGGTATAGCGAGTGGAATTGATTTTTTGGACGTATAGCTGGATTATTGTTTGCTTTAGATTTGGTGAAGATTGATTTTGTTGTCAGGAGGGGTGAAGGTTAAGCGCATCTTGATGATCAGGGGATGTGATGGTCATAAAAGATTCTAATTGCTTTTAGTATATTAGACGTTCATTGTTGTTGACGTTCCTTACTTAGTTTACTGTTTTTCTTAATGGAAAATTAGTACTCCAAATGTTTATTTATAGATATTTCTATATAATACATCTATACGTGCGTGTATATCGTACAAGAACCTTAATTCTAATATATATTTTTTTAACTTAAACTAACGTATAATCCGTCACAGCTTTCACATTTCCTCATAATATTCATCATTCTTATATTAAAGTTAATTCCGGTATACGGTTACCTGGCACTCGGAAAAAAAAATTAGGGGAAAAATAAAATAAGCTACTTCAGGTCGAAAACCACTACCGGTTCACCGTGTCAATGCACCCTGCGTCCCGTGCGTCGCCTCTCATTTCCTGTATAATCTATTGAAATCGAAAAAGGAAGAGAGGAGAGCTCTGCTCCCTCGCTCGTGTGAGAGCGCAAAAAGGACGACGACGCTATATATCCACGCGGCGGCCGAAAATTTGATACCCCTGTGCGCCGGCGCTCTCGTATAAAGGAAGGAGAGCGGGCACGAATGTGTGTGTGTGAGAGAGAGAGAGAAGAGAGTGCTACGTGGAGCTGGGGAGGAGGGGGTTCGAATGCGCACAGGCGGAAGGGTGGTTTCGATGTCGCACTCTCTCTCTCTCTCTCGTACATGTACATGTCGATAGCAATGCCATACTCTAGACTATAGCGAGTAATAGAGGGAGAGAGAGAAGAAATATGAATTATACAGGCGGAGCTTTTTGGCCGTTTTAAATGGACGAGCGGCGCGCGTCGAATCATAAATCGATAGATATATACGCTGAGCATGCACACCGTGAAATTTTTCGCTTCTGCGTCGGGTAGTTTTTAAAGGTGTTGTGGAAGGTCGAAGAACGAAGGCGGAGAAACGCGAAAATTCGCGGCATCGGCGTGGCAGCGCATGAATTATTTAGCTCGCGTGACAAGACCGATGCAACAAGCCGCTCGCAGCTCGCGCGATCGAGATAAAAAAATGGATTGTTTTATGCAAAGTGGAAGGGGAGAGCGAGGGTGGGGGAGAGAAGGGGTAGGGCTGTATTTTAGCGCACTTTAATTAGACGGAGAGCGCGATAAGAAAAGAGTATATAGTAGCGAGGTAAATAGTTTTTCGATTTTGCGTTTATGAATGTGGGCGCGGAGCAGCAGCAGCAGCAGGGTATGTTGAAAAATAAGTCGGTAAAATTTTGCTTAGGAAGCATAAACTGTCGAGCATATAGTATTATACCCATAACATACTGTTTTCATTTCTTGTCGAAGTTACCAAACTCCAATCCTGCAGAAAATTATACTTATTACACTCCGATCTTCTCTTTCATCGCGTTTTACCAAACCTCATTCTACACCCTATGCAACGTATAATACAAATCCATGATTAACTAAACCGTTGCACCGCTAAAAGAAAAAACGAAAATATCCACGAGCACCAAAGCATATATGTAATAAAGCAAGCAAGCAGGCCGAGTAAACCGGCGTCGTCGTCGTCGTCGTCGTCATCATATAGGCGGCTGGCGCGAGGGGTTACACGTACATATACATATATTATACATACATACATATATATAGGAGTGAAGCTTGCTAGAAAGGTTTGACGACGCGCCGTCGGGGGCGCGAGCATCAGCGAGCAAAGCGAGCCAGCGCGAACGCGGGGGCCGAAGCGCGGCTCCCTCCAGTCTCGCCGTCTCAGTCTGAGCTGGGCCGTCGCGCGCGCGCACGTGTGTGCACTCTTGTCACTTCGTTTCTTTTCTTTCCCTTTAGTGTTTAGTCCTCGCCGTTTCTTTCGACTCGCTCTCACATACACACACATATATATATATATATAAACACCACATATATACATATACATTAGTTCAACACACATATTTCAATTTAAAAGTATATACAGACAACGCAAAGTGTAGTTGGCATTTAAAGAAAAAAAAGATAATAGAGAAAAGAAAACGTAATAGTACCGAGGATAGTTCAGTTACCATCCATCGCGTCAACCCCTTGGTCGAAGGAGAGTCAGAAGAGAGAAGAGCGTGCGTGCATAGTTCATCCAAGAAGAAGCTCTCGTGCAATATACATAAATATATAGAGAAAAAAATATACACAATACGTGTTTAGTTATCGTCCTCCGTTCTTTCACATCTCAACGTAATTCATACACACAGATACACAGATATATTAAACACAGCCGTTTTGTTCTTTATTTGAACGAAGAGACAACGGCCGCAGTTCGACGACGACGACGACGACGACGAATTTTTAATCTACGCAAGTGTGCTACACGACGGAGATTGTGCAAGAGAAGGGAAGAGAAGCCGTCACAGTGTGCGTATATCTCGCTATCGATTTTTGCGACGGCGGCTGCAGGAGTCGAGAGAGAGAGAGAGACTACAGGAGCGCGCGCCACTCTCTCTCTCTCTCTCTTACTCTCTTTTACGTTGAAGTGTAGTGTGCGTGTGTATATATTCGCTCGCGCGCAAGCCTATATAATACAAGCTCACTCTCTTACTCGCGAATTATATTTTCGCGAGAGCGGAGGCGACGAGCGTAAACGTGCAAGCGAAAGAGAGAGAGAGAGCATTCGCCGAGTGAGATATATTTATATAAGCAGCGGTGAAGAGAAGGAGGAGACGAAGAACCGAGGAGAGAGAGATAGATAGATGAGTGAGAGAGAGAGAGGAGGATACAGAGAGAGTATAGTGCGTGGTGACCGCGAAGGAGAGAAAAACACACCAAGCATAGAAAGAGAGAGACAGGCAAAAAGGGGTAAAAAGTATAGATATATATATAAAGCTGACAGATATAGAGAGAGAAGAGGGAAGGTGTTTGTACAGGGAGTTATATAGAGAGAGGAGTTGAACAAATTTGCTGTGCTTTTTCATATACCACGTCTAACGGTAAGGTTCCAAACGGCATTTCGGAGCACGGGTTCTTTCACTTTGTACGTATAGCTCTATATCCATACGTATATAACGCACGCGCATTGCTCGAAAAACTACCCCCAGCAGCAGTCAATCACGTTCGGTCGAGCTACTTTACCCCCCGGTGTACGCGTTCTCTCTCTCTCTCCCTCTCTCTCTCGTACTCACTCTTACGATTAGCGCGCGATTTATCGGCCCGCGTACAACTCATAACCCCCGTTCCTTCGAGCTTCCACTCACTCCGACAGAGAGAGAGAGAGAGACAGAAAAAAGTGAGCAAGGCGGGGACTCCGCAGTCAAAGACCTTTTTTTTTCAAGCACGTGCAGTAGTAGCGGCTCTTTTTCCCTACTTCCTCACTCCGCAAAGACATACACAGTATACGACTCGTATGTATGTACGAGCGGCTCGATTATTTCGATTTTTACGCGCGCGAGCGCATGTGTGTCTTTCTCTCTCACTCTCTCACTCTTACGCTCGCTGGTTTTTTGTACGAGGGGGGCGCCCCTGCAGTCGTGCGTGCCTTGCCCCGAGGGGGAAGAAGCGGCGGCGGTAGCAGCGGCAGTGTACGATGGGGTAGCAAAGCTCTCTCTCTCTCTCTCTCACAAAGGGGGGGAAGGAGAGAGTGTGCGCTGCCACCACCGCCGCCGCCGCGAGTATTGATCGCCGCGTTAGCTCGCTTGCTAGGCTAGCTAGCTCTCTCTCTCTCTCTGATCCCCGCGCGCGCTTGCTCGCTCGCGATTTTCACGATCCGTCGCCATGGCCACCTGGCTATACCAAGCCGAAGATCCTATCTCTCTCCCGCGCGCGCGCGCGCAAGCGAACGCCGCTTGTGCTCTGTCCTCGAATAATCGGACGCCGTTGCCGCCACCCCCTCCCGCGAAAGCTTCCAATACTCGTTATATTCGGCGCGCGTACCGGACCGGTATATATATACATTTTATCGTCAATACTTAATATACATATATATATGTATATAGTGTTCTCGTCGCATACACAATTTATTGATGATTTCTTTTTCGGTTTGTTTGCCGGTATGAGTATATATATGCGATGCTCTGCGAGAACCGCGCCGCTGCTGCTGCTGTTAGAGGGAAAAGTCGATACGACGAGCGGGCGCACTTGCTCTCTGTCTCTCTCTCTCTCCCGTATACGTGTATATGTGCGTGTGTGTATGTGTACACGCCGGCGTTTGCTTGCGATGCGAGAGAGTGTGAGCTTCGCGTGGCTTGTAGTACTATGCGAACGACGACGTTTTTTTTCCCTTCCTTTCTTTGACTAATTATGTTTTCTTTTTTGCAGATTTTTTTTTCTTACCCGGAACCATTTGTTATCGTTGGCTATAACAGTTTCACTAATGCTCTTATGTGTTTCTTCGTCATTAATCATTTTTATTTTTTCATCTTTACAGTTATAACCTTGTGTTGTTAATCGGCGTATCTTGCTACCCATATTTATTGTAATTTACTTTTTATTTTAACAATCAATTATCTTCCGCCCTCGAAACTAAAAGATTCTTAAATCACGCTGCAAAACGGCAAAATCACCGATACAGAATTCTTCAGATACGAGATAATTTTTTTATTTTCATCTGGTACGACATCGCATTACACCGAATGACGAAACTCCGCGTCGGTGTCTATACAACCCGCTGTGAACAAACCTGTCGCGCTTATTACGCTGGAAAAAGCCACCTACGAGCGGCACCAAAAATAGTCTTTCGTTATGCGCGAAGAATGCGATAATAATGGCACGACTCGATGAATAATTCGTGAATTTAGTCGGCTCTGGGCGTCTACGGCGATGCTGCTCGGCTCTGGAAAAAGCTTATTCTAGCGTAACCTCGCATATACGTGAGCTGACGTATACGTGTTTCTCGCGGCGACTCTATAGTCCCGACGTTTTTCGCATGATGGTATAAAGAAGAAACCGCGACGTCAGACACTCTCTACTCTATTTTTACATATAACCGCGCGCGAGAACGACTTACGTAGGTCCGCAAAATGTATGTGTATGTGTGTAACTACGCGGCTTTGGAAACCATTGATGAACTCGCGAACGGGTGTTAAACTTTCGCCCCGTGCGCTCACACTGGCGGCGGCAGTGGCGGCTATTTCCGGCCCTGTCTCTCGTTATTCGCCGGTGAATCGATACCCGCGTGTAATCGATGCAGGCGCGTACGCGGATGTCGCCGGGGACAAGCGACAGAGACAGAGACCGAGAGAGAGAGAGAGAGAGGGTACAATGTCTCTATATATCTCTCGGGGTGAGAGGCGCGCGTCCCGTGAGTGAAGATGCGCGTACGCCTGTGCGCGAGGTATATAGAAAAAAGATAGTATATGTATGCGATGTCTTTGTTGTCTTTTAAGCATGGCTTTAACATTGTTTACGTTGCATTCTCGGGACGAGTCCGGGGACTCGCGTCTTCGTCGAAAAGATCGGCTTTTCGCAGAAACTCCGGATATTTTTCTATTTTGGAGCAACTAGAGTGTGCGGGTGCAAAAAGTACACGTGCGCGTGTGTCGGTGCCTCGCTGGCGCCTGTCTCGCTGTGTTATACGTGTACTGACGAAACGAGTGGCAGAGAGAGCGAGAGTGAGAGAGAAAGAGAGAGAGAGCGAAAGAGAGTAGCAAAAGCGTCGGTGACAGACGTCGTGATAAGCTGCCCAAGGGGGGATGAAAGATGGGCATGGAATCTTGGCTAGGGTTTAATGAACGCGACGTTGTTGAAAATCACTTGAATAGAAAATGAGTAATAATTTCTTGATGGATTTGCTCTTGATGGATTTTTGAAAGAAGTGCTCTTCCGAATTTAATTTAGAGATATAAGATTTAATATAGAGTAATATCAAGTTTTATTGTATATCATTGTTTTATATACCGTTGAACATAATTTTCTGCTTGGGATAAATCATTTGCAGTAGCATTAGTACGTAATAAAGCCTTCGTCCCTCTAAAATATGCAGCACATAAAAATAAATATCACGAGCACTAAATAGCTCCGTTACAACATTTATCTTAAAAAAAATTTCCCCCCTTAACATTATAGCATAAATTGTCAGAGTAATTTTTTCCGTCCTAATAAATTTCGAAAAACAACTTCATCCCCTAATTAACAAAACGAATGCTCCTGCCCGTTTTCACTCCTTACACCGTAAATCCGGCTGTGCACGCGCACCAACGTGCAAAGATAAGCTGGAAGCGATTAAAATAATCTCTCACGTGTGTGTGTGTGTATACGTATGCACGCATGCGCGCTCGCGGGAATTATTTATTTATTAGACCAGGTTTTAATTACAGTCCTACGGCGATCAGACCGGCCGGCCTGCACACACACACACACACACGCGTACACATGTACGTATCGCAGCCATCCCAGTCTCTCTTTCTGACGTTCGTTTCATTATTGATTGTTCGGAGCGGGCGGGCGTTGCGAGCGTCGCGTGTTTTATACCAATCCCGGGGTATTTTCGTGAACGCGGTCCGCCCGCGCATGAAGCGGACGCCTACGTATATACGTATGTGCAGACACACACACACACACACATATATATACATTTATATACCAACGAGTGCGCGCGTCTCTACGGTACATACACGTAATTGTCGATAGACCGAGCGCGTCGGGCGGCGCTGCTGCTGCCGCGTCGAATTTGCACCCCCGGCGAATACACGAAGCTAGCGCCTATTATTTAGGAGAGAAAGAGAGAGAAAGCGGTCGATGGCAAAACGTGCCGTGCTAAAAATAAGCGCTTGTTTTCTAATAAAGATAATGGCGGCTAACGAGTCACGGTGGCGCCTAAGAGCCTGCGCGCCAATAATACGCGTATATTTTCTTTATTTTTTCTTCACGTTCGGCCGTTATATCGATTTTCGAAGGGCGGCTCTCGATGTATTTGACTAATTAGTGGAGTTAATATTAGTTTATCGTTCTTACAATATTGGATGGAAAAGCAATCGATGCTTTTTCTGTATATACGCTAGTAAAAAAAAATATCACACTCACGTATATTTTGCTCGCACAAAATAATTTCAAGACCCGAGAAATACCTCTACATACCTAAACACGAGTCCCGCAACTTCGAACCATATTTGAAAAACCGTGAACCAGTTTACGCGTGCGCGTGGCCCAAAAAGAAAAAAAACTCCTCTCAATTCCTTCCTCCTCCCCAGCCTGTCGGCCCCTCTTTAGTCGCACCCCCGTAACCTGCATTTTTGTTTCACAAAGGGGACGCCAACGTACGTACATACGTACGTACACACATAGTCTTGATAACCTACCAGGGTCCCGTTCTCTCTCTCTCTCTCTCTCTTTGACGAGTTCGTCGATCCTTTTTTAAACACCGCGCGCCGAGTTTCAATTAAGCAAGGCAAGCGTACACGCATGCACTCGCGTTCAATTATATACCCCGTGCCGTCAGCTCAGCGCCCTCGAAGTTCGAGAGAGAGAGAGAGTATAAGAGCCAAGGGTGGTGGCGAAATGGACCAGAACGGCTGGCTATAGGAAGGGGACTGGCTGGGAACGCGAAGATAGAGTAAACGGGCGAGCCCCTTTTTTCGAGTACGCTGAGCGCGCGGCCTATCGCGACCTTCCATCCGTGATTACGAAAGAGCAGGAGAGAGGCGCCGACGACGAGAGTCATGCGTACATATATATATATATATATATACACATGGTGGGAGGGGTGGTATAGCTTTGCTTGCCTGCTTGCTGGTTTGCTTGGCCCAAAGCCCCCCATTTCGTTTTTTTGCGAGCACGAGTACGCTGCTCGTGTCTCTTGCGCTCTCTGTGCGTGTAAGCTGCTGCCGACGCTTTAGTTTCTCTCGTATATACGCGCGTATCAGTTTTCGCGGTGACCGCGTGCGTGTACGTATAACGTGTAGAGAGAGAGGCCGATGACTCGAACGCATATACACAAGCGAACTCGAGAGTCCTGCAGTGTGTATCCTGTGTGTGCCTCTCTGTGGTGGTTGCCTGTTCCTGTCCCCTTTCTTTTTTTGGAGCTGTGTCTGGTTTTCGTTCGTCAGTTTGTGGTATTTATTTTTCTTATTTTTATTTATTTTTGGAGGGCTTCCCTCTCACGAAGTGCAAGTAACATATTTTAAATAATTTTTTTTTAATTTTGAATTTATTTAAAACATTTTCTTTTTTTTTTATTTTGGAGCAAAAATTGGAGCAACGGTTGTTAAATTATTTGGGGGAACGCGAAGGCTACCTTTAACATACGTTTTCGTCATAAAATATATTAAAAATATAATAAACTCGTTTCTTTGACTATATATCAAATAAGTATGTATGCATTTTAGATCATATCGTTAGAACCGGTCCGTTACACATATTGATCCGCGTTTATCTTCCTGAACTATTTACTTTTGTATATTCAACAAAATTCATTCAACATCGTCAACTTTCAAACGATTAACTTTAATCTCCCTCTCGCATTAAAACGCAAAACGACGCACGACGCGCCCCCATACATATAAAACTGACCATAATCCATAATTTACGAGCGCTAAACAACAAACGCCTAAGCATAAAGCGAGTGGCCATTGCGCCCTCGCGGGGTACCGTTAACGGATCGTGTCCAAGGCCGGCAGTGACCCCTTTCTGTCAACTTTATATGCCGATCTTACCCTCCAATCTTTTTCTCTCGGCACACTCGCCACTCCGAAACAAAGCTCGCATATATATATATATGTATCCAAAATAGCCTTGATACACATATACGTATATATATATATATATGCACGCGAACGGACAACATGACAAAATGTTCGGCGTATACTCTCTCGTAAACAATAAGGCGCTCTCGCCGACATTGAAAGTGCGGTGTCGGCGTGCGCGCCGGGAAAAAAGTAGTATATATACCTACACGTATACATACACGTATATATACGGGCCCCGCGATGCCGTAACGGGTGGCTCGTGCCGGCTGTTGTGTGTGCGCGCGCGCGTCGGCAGCAGCAGCAGCAGCTGCGTACACTGGCCCTCCCCCTCGCTGCTGTCTGGTGCGAGCGAGTGAGCGAGCGTTCCCCCCTTTTTTCCGGCGCGTGGCCATGGGGTGTGTATATAAAAGAGGGCCCCGGCGAATAATCCCCCATCGAATCGCCCCGTCTGTCTCTCTCTCTATCTTGTGCTATACGTACGTGTATATACCCTCCTGCACGCAGGGGCCGAATTCGTTATATATACATATATATACTGACGCGGTGAAAATGTGTAGAGGTCTTTTCTACTCGACGGTAGCGGCGGTCGGCTAATGACACGAATTTTTAATTAAAGAGCCCGTTATAAAGGTCGCTGCTCCTGCCGTTACGCAGTTTTTCTTTTTATTATACTTGTAAATTAGCAGTTTTGCGAGAGTGCAATTAATTTGCCGAAGAAAGGCCTTATATACGTCGCGAGGGTACTTTTTCGAGTGTAAGTAGACGCGGTTAACGTTATTTGACGTTGTTTTTTTCTCTCTCTCTTTCGGTTGATCGTATCGTAAAATTCATGCGAAAAACGAAACGCGTTAGCAATGGTAATTGAATATGAGGGCCTGGTCGATATTGGATTTAGCGAATTTTATAAATAGCATGACTTCCGGGTCGAAATGTATATACATAATTCGTTCAAGTTCATTGACCTGTAGTTCGCGTGTGCTACGCGATGAAAATCACCAGTGCATATATACGAAATTATGAATTTTATTAGTCCACACGGTATAAGCTTTTCACTGCTTTTATTATATCGTTTACTTTTACGAGTGAACATTTAAAAACATTATGACTGATACTCGGTACGTTAATCTATTTCAGACAATCTGTTGAGAAAGAAAGTTAGAAACACTTTTTCCCTTTTAATCGGGTTACACACACATGCACACACGCATACACATTGACAAAGCTAATCTATAGAATCGCAGTCAGCTGGCTGGCTAGCTTAGTCGCGACGAAATGTGTTCACCTCGCTTTTCAAAAGTTAACCCCTGCGCTCCGCTTACACACCACGCTGCGCGTCCATAAGTTAATTACCCGCGGTCGTCTCTTACGATCAAGAGAAATGAACTCTGGTGCGTTGCACCTCTATACACACACGCGCGCGCGCCAGACGTAAACACACAGCAGGCACTGTGAAAGGTGAAGGGTATATAAGCGGTAAAAGAAAAGGAACTCGCGCGCGTCTCTTTAAACTCCAAAAGACGCGGAGGCTTCTTTAAACTCCCTTGTAATACGTATACACGCTCTCATTTTTTTTCACTCTCTCTCTCTCTTTCCTTACACAGGACAGCCGGCGCGGTTTCCGTTGCCCCCCTGCGCACGCCGACGCCGCTCACCTCGATGATTTACCGTGGCTGCTGCGCGCACACCTTTGTTGGGGATCACGTTTCTTCCCTTCCTTCCTCCGTATGTACATATGTGTGTGTGTGTGCTACACGTCCAGGTGTGTGCTGTCGCTCACCGATCAGCTGATCGTTCCTTACCAGTGGCATATACTAGCTTACGTCACTCTCTCTCTCTCCCTCTCACTCAGCCCCTAATAAAATTTATATATGCTACTACCACTGGGTGAGCGAGCGTATAAACCGGCGAGATCTTAATCGAAACAGGCCCGCGCGAGAGAGACGCTCAGTCGTCCTGTGTACGTGCGCAGGGGTGCACGAACTTTTCTGAGCAGTGAGAGAGAGAGAGAGAGAGAGTGCTGTACACTCGTGTATTATACACTTCCGGCCACGCGGTGTATGTGTGTATGTGCACACAGTCCGTTGTACCCTACAGTAGGTATACAGTGTGGAGCAATAAGGTGCTGCTGGTGGTTGTTTCTGGCCGGTGCGTGGTCGCGAAAAAGAGAGAGAGAGAGTGTGGTTTCGTTTCAGTTTCGCTTCCTCCGTGTTTCTCTCTCTCTCTTTCGCCTCGTGTCACTTGTTTCGTTCGCGGGGTTCTTGACACCCGCTCGCTCGCTCGCTTGCTTTGGGCTATTTCGAACGCCGAGCGCACGCGAGCGCAAGCAGAAGTGTGTGTGGGTCAGTGTTTGCGCGAGTGATATTTACCTAGCGCAAGTGGAATTTTGAGAAAATGGCCGGGGTGGCTATAGTTGAAGACTTTGTGCGCGCATGGCACTCATTGATTTTCCGTTTATTGCGTTAGGAGCGAGCGTTAAATTAATTAACGGTTTGTCCTCGTATTTGCGATTTTCATGTAATTTAGTTCAATCGCGATGCTTATGGTACGCGGCTTTCTAGCGACCAAAGTTGTTCAGATTGTTTCAATTTTGTTTAATCAAAATTAGATAAATTTTCTAAGAATGGATCGATCATTATTTGTATTTCGTTCATTGAGATACTTTAGTAAACAATTATATATAAACTATAGATGTAATGTGAGATAGATATGGCCTATATAATGAAAAAATATACTAATGGCATTGTTATTTCTTTCTGTTACAGATTTCGTACGTAGTTAGGCCGACGATTTGAACGAAGAAACTTAAACTAATTAACTAAAAGAAAACGGAGAAGGAGGGAAAAGCGAGTGTAGTCTTAATTTAAAGTAAAATCTCTGCCCCCCGTAAGTGTGCAATGATGGCAAACGGTATGGATACAGTAGTCCAGCAAAATGGCGGCTCGAACCTGGGCCAGAGCTCGCAGGAGGAGTCCAAGACGAATCTGATCGTCAACTACCTGCCGCAGACGATGACGCAGGAGGAGATCAGGTCGCTGTTCTCCAGCATCGGCGAGGTCGAGAGCTGCAAGCTCATACGCGACAAGCTCACTGGTAAGGAGAAATATAAGCACACGCTCTCACACACAAACACATTATGTATACACACATCTCTACGCTGCGCCGCGGCTATATAATGTATATAAGTCCAAAAAGACGCGTGCGCGCGCGCGAGCGCACGTTTATACTCTCTATCTATCCTCCTCTCTCTCTCTCTCCCTGTCTCTATCTTTCTTACTTACTCACTCTCTCTCTCTCTCTCTCTTACTTCGCCCTATTTTTAACTCGCCCGCGCCCCCGAATGCGCTCGCGTGTACTAAGCGCTCGACGCTCGCGTATACTATTACAGCCGTGCTCTCGCCAGAGCTTTTGATTTAATGAAAGTGCCGCGTATACGGCCGATTCTCGCGATTTTCGTCGCTTTCGCGCCGGCCGAGATCCGCGCTAATTGGTTCCAGTGTATATCGCGTTTCGCGAGCGCACGAGAGAGTGAGAGAAGGAGAGACAAGTCTCTCTTTTTGTAGCGGTCAATCGTAAGATACATAGGCCATGTTCGTGTGTTCTACAGACGCGTTTTCTCATTTGTCTTGATTTTCTTGCTTCATTTTTTTTTTTTTTGAGCTTCTTCGGTTAATCTAATCGCGACGTTTACGCTTCTGGTATTAATTTGTTCGGAAAATTTATTATACTATGACTCGTTGAGAGGATATTTGAGTGGTGTTTGTAATATGAATCGGTTTCAAGTGAATGGATGTAAATTTGAATGAAATTTAAGAGTAAGAATAACCGCTTATTCATTCAAACTATTTCTGGAAAAGATATTAAAAAAAATTGTATTTTTAATTCCACGAAAAACAAACATTATTTTTTACTTCTATTATTTTTGTTTTTATTATTTTTGCCGTATCTTACAAATTCGATTAAAGTCAAGTTTTAACTTTAAATCCACTCTCACCGGTGTGCACTTGTGATTTCGTAACCGCAAGCCCGTGGCTAGAAAGCCCACTTATAACGAGATTTATTTTCCAACCAAACGGCGATCCACACACACACGCGCGCGCGTGCGTGGTGTAAACAAAGAAAGAAAGACAAATGAGAAGAAAAACAAAGCTCTCGGCTCGAAAACTCGTGCGGCCACACGTCAAGCCCATCGTCGAGTAAAAAAATAATGATCCATAGATCCGGGAAGACGAATGTAGGAAAAAAAGAAGCTTTCTCGCGTATATATATATAAATATAACGAAGATGACTTTTATCCGTCTAGTTGGCGGCACCGGCACGCTGCTGCTGGCATTTCGGCCGTGCGCTTATAAGTTCGAGATTCTCCCTTCTTCTCTTTCTCTCTCGTAGCGCGTATATATGCAACATCTCGCGGGCGCTCGCTCTGCTGCTGCTACTGCTGCTGCGTCAGCGCGAGTGCACCGCTCGCTATTTTCGGGAAGAGATATAGAGAGGAGAACGAGAACGCGGGGGCGTAGTCGTCGCTTTTGCTGCACGCTCGCGTGTGTGTATTATGCGGCTAACGCCGAGAATCGAAGCCGCGTCGTTGACTTGCTATATAATCCGTGGGTTGTAATGTCTTACGTTATACGTGACGCTCGTGAGTTATTATGTTCTCTCGGCGAGGGAGAAAAAATATATGTGGGATTTTTACGTGGGTTATGAGAACCATCTCGTCGTCGTATAGTCTCGTCGCGTTCTGGGATCGGCGAGCGTTTGACATTTTTCCAAGTTTTCTTTTTGGCTTTGTTAATTTTGATTTTTGTGTATACTACTTTTCTTTCTCTTCCATTCTTTGAGTTTTGGTCATTTTTGTTTTGCAAACTTGTATGAAGAGCATTAAGTATCTGATTTTTTAAATTATTTTAGTTTCCTTTTTATATTCATAGAACAAATTTCAAACAATATCATGATCAAAATCAAAACTGTATAAAGTGCATTTTTCATTTTCTTTAATATAAAAAAATTTATGATTATTTAATTTAAGTTATATTGTATTTAAGTAAACACACTGTAAAAGTTTTTGTCGAGACACAAAATAAGCACAAATCATTACCTCTAACTATACACGAAACACTGATTACTCTAATACAATTATTATCATAAACAATGAAAAGGTTACAAAAACTTTTACAGTGATTAACTGCGTAGATTCTTATTTATTATTTTTAAGAACAAAAATAAAAATTTTTCGACGCATTTCTCAATTAAAAATTATAATTTCAACAATTAATTGGTATAATTTTTGTCAAAAGCAATGTACGTAACATTGTGCGGAAAAATAATTATTTTTGTCCTACCATTAAAATAGAATCTTGCTTATATAATTTTTAATTAAAATTTTAAGTTTTAATTTTTTCAAAATTTTTACTAGTTTCTTTTTTTGTTTTTGAACAGGTCTGAACAGTACGTATAAAGACATTTGTTTCCAGATGGTCTGTTAAAATATTTTGTTTGTTCTGCTATCTTCAACAACCTTCCGTTAAGTATGACTGAAAATGTAACCAATGTAGGAAGTCTTCAATTACTCATTATTTACAACTTTTATTACATTTTTGTTTCGTTTTTTTTCACCTATTTTGCCTATATTATTCTCATACTATCATTTTCTTAAATTTAACGTTTTTTTTTCTTTAATTTGGTTTCACGCATACACACATCGCTTCTCTTTTTATTTTTCTGCGCATTCGGCCGATGTACTAACTGTAAAGAAAAAGTGCATACGAAAAAATCCGCGGATTTCAAAAAACGCGCGTCGCTGGTTGATCATCGAACATTGCAAGCTTGCACATCATCGCCGCGTACATCAAGAGAGTAAAAAAATAAAAGAAAGTGTAACAATACAATAAAGAGTGTGTCAACGGCGTGTGCCTCGTCTGTTCGCTGCCCCTTCCCTCCTCCCCACCGAACGAACATGCATGGCATACCTCTTCACATCTCGTACGCTCGTCACCTGTCGGCTACTCGACGACGGAGGCTTTCACGCGTGACCGCGGGGCGGCGCGATGCATCGCGCTATAAAGCCACTCACTCGGGCGTTACGATCAACGGAAAACTGAATAATTGATCACAGTTCTACCGGTCGTTCTGTCTCTCTGTCTCTTCTTTCTCTTATTTCTCAACCCCCTACATCGGTCTACATCGGCTTTTCACTCTCTGTTTCTTGCTCACACTCTCTCTCTCTCTCACTCTTTCTCTCTCTTTCTCTTTGTCTATCTTTCTCATTCATTTAACGTTACGCGATATGCGCGCGAGCGCGGCACGAAGGGGTCGAGAGCGTTGCTGCCGAGCTCGAGCGCGTGCGCGAATAATTTGTTGAATAAAATAATTGGATTCGCGATGTTTCCTTGCAGGTCAGAGCTTGGGCTATGGCTTCGTCAACTATCATCGGCCTGAAGACGCCGAGAAGGCCATCAACACGCTTAATGGTCTTCGCTTGCAGAATAAAACGATCAAGGTTCGTGTCCGACTTCTCACTCGTGTGCATTTTATTTTAGAACGTGTGCTGCTCGCACTCTCTTTCGCTGTTTTAGTTCATTGTACTTCGCAGTAGTTGCGCGTACTAATCTAATCTACAAACGTTTAACCCTTAGTAATTGAATCTTATTGTGTAGTCAAATACAATATCAACTGTAATGGAATTTTTGTATTTAACTTATAAAAAAATTTTTTTCATTTAGTTTTATACTTGTATGTTTTTTCCGTTAAAAATTAGAAATAAACGCAATACTCATATTTCAAAAAATTTTAGTAATGAACGTAAATTAGAAAAAATTAGCTAATCTTTTAGTCAGTAAAGACACAACCGAGAAGTACCTAATTTTTTGGTTAATGGAACGAACTATTTTTTCTGTATTAATGCAAAAGTACAATGTCTATTACTGCAAGAGCGACTATGCTAGTATGGACACATTCTCTGAAAAATAAACGACGTCGCGTAATCGGCTAATTTCTCAACAGGTATCGTACGCGAGACCGAGTAGCGAGGCGATAAAGGGCGCGAACCTCTACGTCAGCGGTTTGCCCAAGAACATGACGCAACAGGATCTCGAGAACCTGTTCAGCCCCTACGGAAGGATCATTACCTCCCGCATCCTTTGCGACAACATTACTGGTAAGTCAGCCCTAAATTTACCACTACACATTCACGTTAGTTTGTTCGTCGCGTGTCGGTGTACTTATTACCCGTTAGCTGAGAGAAAAAAAAAAGTCTTACGCTGTTGTAGAGGAATTTTTTTCTGGTTTACCGCTTCTTTAACGAAATAATCAGGCCACACTGGTAACGTAATCTGTCCGAACATTTTTGAAATACTTTGGTGCTGGAATTCCAGAACTTTCAAAAAGTTCCGATAGATCGTGCTGGTGGCTGGAATTTCTCTGAATTAAATTTTTTTTTACTTTTTCTCTCAATTGCAAATCTCAAGATTCCCGAAAACATTACGATTTAAAACGGTACCTTACAATGCTTATTATTCATCGTCGCACGATGTGCCTTTTCATTCTCTTTCTTTTCTATACGACTGTGTTGTTTAAAAAAAAAAAGGATCGGGATAATTATCTTATGTCAGTGAATATTTAATTTTTTTAAAAAATCCAATGTAATATTTCAATGTTTTGGTATCATTTATAGTATACGTAGCATGCCATAAATTATTAACTCCTAAATATATTGATATTAAATGATGAATTCGTTATTCATAATTTTTGTTAAGCTTCAATGTGTAACCACAGTGAATAATAGAAGTTTATGTGAAATAAAAAAATTTTAGCAAAATTTGGTCCATTGTGCGACAATTAAATATACTATTAAGTATTAAATAATTTGTCTATGTTCACTATCTACGATTTTTAAAAATAGTTAAAACCCACAATTATTGATTAAAGTCGCGGTAAAAGTTATTTTCAATGGTGTATAGTAGATGAGGTCAGGTGAGTAGGCCATGGGGTTTACCAGTGAGGTGGGTCGGTGCGCCTCTTCTCTATCTTTTTTTATTCATTTTAAATCTGATTTAAAAAGAAAAGAATTTCTAATTAAAACAGAGAAGGAAAGGTTTACACTTGCAAAAGTGAGAAAAAACCGAGAGCCTTGAAAGCTGTCAGTGCCATGAGAAAAAGCATAAGATCTCAGGAACATCTTTTCTTTACGTTTGTTTATGTCAAAATATACATACGCATGGCTATAAATTAATGATCCGGAGGTTTATTTAATTTTATTGTAATTTTGCTGGTGGAACGAGTAAATAGTCATCCCAGTTTCAAGAAAATTCAAACCTTTTTTCATTTTTTTTTATTAACACACACAGCCTCATGGCCTTCATCTTTACCGTTGTCTCTACTTTCCCCATTACGCTCTCACTCCGTCTTTCTTTCCGTTTCTGTCTATTTCTCTCTTTTCGTTTACATTTGTTTCGTTCTGCCCATCTGTCTTTCTCACTTTTAAGTTCCTCGCAGCTAAAATCGTATCGTTCATCGTGGCGTCGATGTAAGTTATTTTTAAGTTACGCAACGCCCGTCCGCCTCCTAGGAGAATTGAATATCCCTAATTTCATCCAAAATGCAAGTATCGTAGAATAATTTCTACGGCCATTTTATTGTTAAGTTATTGTTCAGTTTTATTTTTACATTACTTTTGTAATTATATTATTTTTAGACTAATCATAAACACATTTTATCCTTGCGGTTTTTATGATTTGAACTTATTTTCAATAACCAAGGAGGTGGACAAAGCGTACAGCGTTAGTAAATAAAATAATCGTCTCTCATTCGCTGGCTAAATTATTAAAATAATTTTTTTACACAATGTACTACGGTACGCTTATTTAATAATAATAAAAAATTATTCCAAAAAGTATATTTATATTTAATTTAATTTATTTGTTTTATTAATTTTTTTTTTATTTTTGAAACGTGATAAAAATTTGTGGCATTTTTAATCCACGTTAAAAACACGCTAACGAATGAGGTGCGAAATTATAAGTTAAAAAAAGTCACCAAGCGTTTTGCTGTTTTTTACTGAGATATGATTTTTTCGTTTCTGTTTAGTACGACAATTTGTGACTGGCGGCGGAGACAATTTGCCGGGTACGTAACTCAAAAAACTTTTTCTTTTCCCACTTTCTCTGGCTCTCCTTTTGGCTTGTCTTATTTTAATTGATGCACTTTTATGCTTTTAAACGAACAAAATTATTTTATTTTCCGTCATTTCGCAACACAAAATTTAAGTCGAAAACACAATAATAAGTAAGGGACGCTGATTTTTAGTTCTTATAATTATTTGTTATTTATATATAACTCATTTTATTTGTAATATTGTTATAACCACATGTAAATCACATTTTTGTAGATAATGTTAAACATATTTTAATTTTTATGTAATTTTTAGTAATAAATTTTTAATTTTATTATCATTTGATGATTGACAGGCGCCAAATTTTTGTTTCTTTACGCTTCTATATCACGTTTTTTTACCACTTTAGTTATTAGATGATTTCGATTGCCTCTGACACCTTTCGAGCTGCTGACTTTAGAGGCAACGTAATAAAAGATCCTAACAACAAGCTTAAATACAAACAGCTAAGACGCAGCCATTGCTGTTCTTCATTTTATTGTGTAAAGAAACGAAATTGTGCGCACCGAGCCACTCGGTTCGTCGATGAACTATAAATTTACGACCTTGCTTAGTTGCATCACGACTGCACATTGTGAATTCGACCAATAGCTGACAAATCTTTACCGGTTTTTTCCTAAATATCGTACCATTACAGTAAAGATCCCATTAAAAAGTTTGCAAAATAAATTCAAAGGTTTCCTATACCGCAAAGATTTGTCACTTCAAAAGTGCTAGGCCATCGAGCCTCTCTGTAAAACAAGACAAAAGTTAAGAGGCGAAAGCAAGAGAAAGCATTAATATACCCAGAAAAATAAGAATTGGGAAAAGAAACGCGAGCAACATCATCGAGACAAGAACTCATGAGCAAATGTACGCCGGGCGCGGTTCCCTGCTCTCGCAATCGTTTACAGGTCTGTCGAAGGGCGTGGGCTTCATCAGATTCGACCAGCGCGTCGAGGCTGAGCGCGCGATCCAGGAGCTGAACGGCACGATCCCGAAGGGCTCGACCGAGCCCATCACCGTCAAGTTCGCCAACAATCCGAGCAACAACAACAAGGCGATACCGCCCCTGGCAGCGTACCTCACGCCCCAGGCAACTCGCCGCTTCGGCGGCCCGATCCACCATCCGACCGGCCGCTTCAGGTACATTCCACTGTCGCCACTATCCAGGTACCTACTCGCCTCTACTCGCTCTACCCAACAAGACTGAAAGAACAGAGATTATTATTGACGATTCGTTATGTTAATTCTTCCGCCTTCAAACACGATCGCTCTGTATAAAGACGGTCTCTTCCTTCCCGTTTATTATACATTAATGACCCGATCAACTCGTTCATTTTTATATACATATATTATTCGCGCCCTGCCGCGCTCTTGTTCTCCATTATTTTCTTTGCCCACAACGTTAGACGTTTTTTATTTTCTTCACTTGTATTGTTTAACGTTACGCTATTTTTATATCGTGTATCCCCTTGCCGTATATTACATTCTCTACACGATTCTTTTTCTTTTGTCTTTCATTCTTTCACTTAATCGGCCCGATGGCTACTATATGATTTCCATAATTCACGGATTTTGTTGTTTACCCCACCCCCCACCCCCTTTCTACAACTGCTTCTACAAAGGTACTTTTTCATTATGTTTAGATTTGTTTTAAATGATTACTGAATTGCATTAGATCACACTACTTGAGTAAAAACAACGAATAAACTAAACAATGTATGGAACCATAAAGTAATAAATAAATGCTTATACCTAGATTTTGTAATCACGTAGATATTGATATTCATCTTTCAAACATAATTCATATAAAAAAATAAATATAGTAAAATAGTTCAAAGCGTCATTAGTATTATCATACAAGTACCAATGTAGAAGAAGCATCAATCTAAATTGTATTGTTTTCATTATCTTCATTTGTTACAAAATGAGACTGACACTATTTCCTCAGTTCATATTTCATAGTAGTAAGAACTCTGTTGAGTCTTTTAGTTTCTTATTTGATAGTGCGGTACATTTGAGTGCGAGATAAACCATTTGCCTTTCGTGTATAGTTTTGTCGCTACTGATTCCTACACTATCCTTCTAATCCTATCTTTTTCATTTGAAACAATTATTTGTGCCACATGCATAAGTGTATATTTCTCTACATTTTCTTATTTTTATCTTTAACAAACTTTATTTTAGATGAACTTTCTTTTAAAAAATGTAACTGTTTTATGTATAATTTCTTAATGATGAACTGTATTTTTTAACCCATTAATATTTTAAGTATTTATTTAATATACTAAAAATGTTATGTTTTAACTGTTTTATTTTATTAACTTTTCTTTTGTGAACATTATTTGTTAGTTTTGTTAGTATTAGATAATTTAAAAAACTAAACGGTAATTAATGGGTTAATAAGAAATTCGTCGGCAAGCATCGTCTTATTCAAAATTTTTCATTATTTAAATGCACAAAATTTCGCAAAGCCGTATGGCAGATTTGGTTATTTACGGCCCGTGATTTTTCTTACGTTTTTTTTGTTTTATGTTTTGTTTTAGCACTGGCAAAGCCGTGCTTGCCATTAACAAAGGCTTACAAAGGTTAGTATTTGAGTTGGACCTGCTTTGATTTTTTAATGAAAATTTTTCTGGGTTTTCTTTATTTTTCTTGTTTGATGGTTTCTCGTTATTACTTTTTTGGATTGTTTTTATTCTTTATTCTATCCTTTTCCCGTCCACCATCCACATCTGGACAGTGCGCAGTTACGTTTATATGTTTTTAATTCATATGACAATTAATTTAACTATTTTTATTCTCTAATTTATTCATTTTCTTAAAGTTTTACACTGACACAAATATCAGTTTCACGTGTAGGGACAGCTTTTAAAAATCTTAAGACTTAATGGAGTTAAAAAGACTAACTTTAAATGAAGACATAATAAACAAAATATTATTTTTTATAAAAAAAAATATTGTGAAATATATTTTTTAAACATATTGGAAATATTGAATGATATAAGAATTCGTTAACTATAAGTTGATTTAAAATTAGTCTTTTAAAATATTATTAAAGTAGCTCATGTACCATTCCCTGACTAATCGAATTTTAAAAAAACTTATTTTAAAATCAGAATATTAACCATTTACTTAATATAACTAAAATAAGATATAAAAGTTATGTATTTATATAATTCGTGTGTACAAATAAGTGTGTAAAAATTAATACCATGAAACTATTTAGGTACGTGATCTATCTTTAAATTAAAAATGATAACGAAATGACTTTTTTGACATTATCCACAATAACGTATTTAATTTCTAGACTTTGCTCAATGTTTTTTGATAAAATAAAATGAAAATTACATTACTATTATTGCAGTAAATTTATAATCAGGTATCTGTTCAGGTAAATTATGAATCTATTAAAGATATAAGCAAGATCTAGAAATTAATAATATTAAACTAAAAAGGAAAAATACTAATATTTTTAATGTATAATTGGTTTCCGACAATTAATTAGAATTTTTAGTCATTCCTCGAAATGTTATATATTTACAATATTGTTGTAGATAAAGTGTAACACTGGAAAAACTGCCTTTGAAATTATTTCAGCATATTAAAGTTTGGTATTTTTTCTTGTGGATAATGTCACTTGATAATCTACTAAGGATACTGGTAATTATCATAAATAAATTACAATTTCAGTAGATTATCAACATATGATACCGTAGGAGCTACAAACAAAAATAAAATAAACTTATCTTTTTGAATAATTTTTACAATAATTGAATATCAAATTATAAATATTTTGAATATATACTTTATCAAAAAATTTCTCATTAATTCAAAGAAACTTATAAGATTGGGTAGTTTTTTCACAATTTTATAGAATTTTCCTAAAAAATATTTAAAGATTTTCATACATAAATAAACATTGAAAGAGTTTGTAGCTCTATAACACGAAAAACAAACGCGTACTTTAAGTCACTAATCTCTCGGCCTTTATAATTGTATACTAACCGAGATGTGCCTTATTTTATCGCGGCTTGTGACGTCAAGTAGGTACGTAGCTTTCATGTATTACATGTGTCTGTGTGTAAATATATAAATCTTGTGGTTTTTGTACACGTGTCATATGTAAAACATTTTCACGCTTTTACTGAAACATAACTATCTCAGAGCATAAAAATGTATAAAATCTTTTTCAATGTGATCCATACTGTTATCAATTTTTATTCGATATTAGTTTTAAAGTCTTAACATTTTATTTAGACTATTTATTAACTTTATAGAATAAATATCAATAGCAAAAATGTTCACTTTTAAGAAACTATTGAATCTTTATGAATGCATGAATCTTCTTGTATTTGTATCTGCTTCTCATCTGTGACATAGCTTTGCAACTTTATTTCTTCTCTTTCATATCCTGTTCATAAATATACATTACTTATTCAAAAGAATAACGAAAATAGAATCGAACAGAAATTATTTTCTTTCATTAAATTGAAATTTTATGAGTGTCGTTTTGATATTCTTTCAAATATCGATTCTTTTATATTTCAATGAGCATCGCAAAAAAACAGTTTCTTTCTGTTGAGAGCGTTTGAGGCACTTTTTCAATTCCATACACACTTGCTTTGGCGATTATCTTTCGTTATTGGTTATCTCTGCGTTTCAGCTTTTTTCAAGATTGTTGCATTTGGAAAAGCAATCTCTGCGATTTTCTTTGAAGAAATATCGTAGATGAAAGAGTTAAAGGTGTATGGATTGGCAATGTGGCTTTTTATTACTTCTTATTATTATATTATTAATTTTGCATAGATTTATTAAATATTTATAAATATGTGTAGTAATTGTTAAACATTTATACTGAAAATCTAAAGCCTTCACTTATGGAGACGAATACTAAAAAATAATTTTATTATAACTCTGTTACCATTAAATTAGCTGATTTTCAGTATAAATAATGGTGTATAGTATAAACTAAATTGGTAACGAAATAAAAAATACTTTTTTTTTCATTGAATTTGTTTAACGTAAAATTTTAAATAATTACAAAATCTTGATACATTATTTGTAAAACAATTTAATAATGACTTGTTTTCGGTTTAATTTTTTAAAGGGGAATAGATTTCTTATTGAATTATTTGTCTTTTTTATGTAATTCACAGGATTTTTCAAAAACACTTTTCAAATAAATAAACAAAATATTAACTTTTAATAAAGAGATCATTAGTTCCAGTATATAACAATTAATAAAACCTTCTCCTAGATTTTATAAATTACAACTGCAAACTAACCAATTCTTAGTTTACACTATTGCACTTGTTGATTGAAAAAATTCTAGTTGAAATTTCAATATAAAATTGAAAATTTACATAGAATATTCATAACGGCAAAACCAATTTTATTGTGTTACTTAATGGTTACTTTATCTCTTATATCACTTTCAACTACAACAAATGAGGACCACATGAATATAATTTATATTATTGTGATGGAAGTACACCATAAAATGTGGTTTGCCATAATAACTGAATTGAACTTTTGACCCTCGCAGAGGCATAACAATTTTCAATTATAAACAAGAATATTTGAAGAAAGTATAGAGTGAGGCTACAATGAGCAGAGCCTCTGTGAAATCGGCTCAAAAGTTCGGATTGAGTTGTAAAGGAAAAGCCGTGGGTGGGGCGTCAACATCAGAGGGAGTAACGAGACACGTTTCAGGTACAGTCCTCTGGCGGGAGACCTGTTGGCAAATTCGATGCTGCCCGGCAACGCGATGAACGGCTCCGGATGGTGCATCTTCGTGTACAACCTCGCCCCCGAGACCGAGGAGAACGTCCTCTGGCAGCTGTTCGGGCCCTTCGGCGCCGTGCAGTCAGTGAAGGTAATCCGCGACCTGCAGACCAACAAGTGCAAGGGCTTCGGCTTCGTGACGATGACCAACTACGAAGAGGCGGTGGTCGCCATCCAGTCCCTCAACGGCTACACTCTCGGCAACCGGGTGCTCCAGGTCAGCTTCAAGACGAACAAGAGCAAGGCCGCGTAGGACGAGCAAGGGCCGCTCTACTATCACCCGCAACAGCATCATAGCGAGCACCACCACCCGGCAGCCGGCGCGGCAGCTAACAGTGGCGGGGGCGGCGCCGGCTCCAACCGCAACGCCGAGGGCGCCACCTCCTCCTCGGCGTCGGCGGCCACCTCCGCGGCGACCGCGGCGGTCGTCCAGCAGCTGCTGGGCAAGCGGGCCGCGGGCGCGGCCGCGCTCCTGCTCTCCGCCAAGCACCAGCAGCACCAGCTCCAGCACATTCAGCAGCTCCAGCTGAACCGGCAGTTCCTAGGGCAGCGCGGGCCCCACCACCAGCCGCACCACAACCCGCACCACTGGCTGCAGCAGCAGGCGGCGACGCCCGGCTCGGGCACGGCCCGCTGGCTGCTGCCCGGGCAGCGGCCCGCCGGCAACCAGGCCAAGCCCGGCGCGCAGGGCCGACTCCACCAGCCGCGCGTACACCCCGGAGCCCTGGCCGCGGCCGCCGCCGCCGCAGCCGCAGCGGCCCACGCCAAGGACAAGTCCCAAGGGACAACGAAGAAGATCCTGCAGAACCAGCAGAAGCAGCAGCAGCAGGCCGACAAGGCCGCGTAGCGCCAGTGCGTGAGAGAGTGAGCGAGCGAGAGAGCGTGAGAGAGAGAGAGAGCGTAAGAGAGAGAGAGAGCGCGCGCGAGCAGGGCTATGCTGACGCGACGACTGCCTGCTGACGGGGGAGTGTGCGACTAAACCCAGAAACGAAGCAGTATTTTCAGAGACAAACAAACAAAATAAAAAAAAAAATTATGAGTAACTCAAGCTATATTATCAGCGTCGAACGCGCGCGCGTGCGGAGAGGGTCTGGGGGAGAGTGGCTGCGACTGGCCGAGGTCGACGGGGCTGTCGAGAGAGGCCAGGATAGGAACGCAAGAGTTAAAAAGATGATAATGATGATGGCGCGAGGCAGGGCTCGCACAAAGTCGATAGTAGCTTAGGAAATAATTCATAACTATTAGGCGCCGCCGGCCGACACGCGCGCGGCGGCAGTCTCTACATACACTCACTCACACACACGCGAAACGAACGAAGAATATACAAATGAGTTAAATAGTACGCGAACGCAGAGGCGAGTGGCGGGGAGAATAAAGAGAGACAGAAACGAGAGAGTGAACAAAACGAACAAACAAATATTATATAAATAAAAAAAATGCAAATATATATACATTTATATATATATGGGAAATGAAGTAAAAAAAATCGCGAGGATGGATGAAGCGCCGACGAAGGACGAAGGGAAGGACGAAGCACGCGAGGTGTGTTGATCCTGCGCGCGGAGGGGAGCCCTCTTTCACGCCTAGTCCACGTTTAGTCGATGAGGGGGTTATTATAAACGCAAAAATAAAGAGAGAACAAAGAAAAAACAAATAAAAGAGTGAATAATAACCGAATAACACAGTACGTCTCTAGTCCACCGTGCAAAGAGGCTCGTGGCCCGTACGACGGTTCGGTCCTTCTTTTTCTGTTTTTTTCGTCGCAACCGTCTAAGTGTAAGTAAATTCGCGGCTTTAGGGAGAATCGAGTGTACCGAGAGAGATCGTAGATAGATTAGGGACATGGGGAGGTCGAGATAGAGAGAAAGAAGAGAGTAAGTGAATGAGAGAGAGAGCGAGAGAGAGTGAGAAAGAGTTGAGGGGTCAAGTCGCTGATCGGCGCATAAAAGTGATTTTGGACTCGAATCGATCTTCGTTTGATAATCAATTTTTTCAATGGAATATAAATATATATAAATATTATATAGCCATGAATTAATCAATTTTCGTCGAGCTGTCGAACCGCGTGGCTCGCACCTATTTACGATTTAAATAAGAGAAATTTTACGTGAAATCAACGGCAATCCGTAGGCTTCCTTCGACGAATTCGCCAAGTCCGGCCGATGATACTTAAGATAATTATAATAAAGCCATTCCGAAGATCGACTCGCCCTCTCGCGACGACTCTATTATATAATTACTAATTATTATTACGTTTCGTGAAGCGAGATGACAATGTGTACATCGTATATATTATTATTACTACGATTATTATTATCATCCTCTTATTTATATGTACCTTTTTGTGTCTAGTCCAGGATAGCGTGCAAGAAGAGAGCGAGAGACAGTAATCAATTGACAATTAGACATCAATTTTTCAATGAAATTATGACGAATCTTGGCCGTCGAAAGTTGACGCGCCACGTAAAATTATCACTCTCTTCTTCTCGCGGTAATTCCGTTTTATTCATTTAACGTATATAAACGTGTAGAGAGTTATGCAAAGTTACATGTATTATGGATAAAAAAAGATAACGCGTGTCGGTGTCGATAATCATGGAAGAATCCTCATCATGATCAATGTGCGTGGGCTTCTTTTTTCAAAGCGTAAGGAATTCCACTCCTCTTGTCACATAATCTCATTATAATTATTATTATTGTTCTGTATATTGGTTATTCTTATTATTCTTATTATTCTTATTATCATTTATCTTATTATTATTATTATTATTATTATCATCATTATTATTATTATTTTTAATATAATTTTGTGATCGTGTCTCCCGTGGTGTAGCCTTTGTAGTGAGTACAAAACAGACTAACAATCATTGAAGCGAAAGGATAAAGACGAGTGAGAATAAAAGAGATAAAAAAAACATACGATAAAATCATTGAATACACGAAAGAGAATCTCCGCGCGCATTTCAATTTGAAAGCTAACAACTCGATCACTGTAGTTGCCATTGTTGACTAACCGCTTTCTACTCCGACTCTTCTAAGATCCGCTGACGAAAAGAAAAAAAAAATTTTATACACAGTAGTCGTATAAAGTTGAAAGAACACTATTCGTTTTTGGCCACCATCTGGCGGCTCGGCGACCAGTAAAAGAGTAAAAAAATAGTCGAAGTGAGAGAGAAGGACGAGAAAGATTGAAAGAGTACTTAACTAAAAAAAAGCTCTTTACTACTGATAACAACACTATGCTATTTACTACTAACTATGCTAACTACTACTACTTATTTACTACTATTTACTACTACTACTGCAATTATTTATTTATTTATTTAATTATTATATAACATAACAAAAATTATGTTTTATTTAAGGATTAAACTGATTTGTGTTTGGTTCGAATGACGTTTGTTTTATTTCTTAATTACGTGACTTTCAGTTGTTTGTTTCCTCATTGTCACATATATCCATCATGCTCCGCCTATATATCCTCCCCTTCCCTCCCCCTTTTTGTTAACCCACCATCTTCTCTCAACCGAATACCACCACTACCACCACCAGCTCTCTATGCCGAATGATGAAAAAAGTGAGTTCCGCGCAAATTTGAGAGAATTCCTACGAGGATTTCGCATCACCTACGCACGCCGAGAACGCATATATACATTAAAAAAAAAACGCGTTGCTCGATCGCGCGCACACCCACCCACCCACACACACACACACACATAGAGGGAGAGAAAGATACACAGACGCGTGCGCGCGCGCTCGCGTGAGAGGGGGACAATCTCATTTTCTGCGTCCCGACTTGCCGATCGTGCACCTACGAGGAAAGAGATTAGGAGCACATAGAAAGGCCAACTTTTATATATATATATATATATATATATATATATATATGTATACGTACGTGTACGTATATATACATACGCGCATACAATATACATGCGAGCGCAAGCTTTGGTCTTTCTTCTCTCCGAGATCTCGCGTAAAAAGAACTCGCGCGCGCACCCGCGTGTGTGGCGTGACACTTTTATCGGGCTTCACCGGCACTGCGAGCTCCACTATACCTCACGCGTTCATTGTTGTGCACGACGATGGTCCTCTGCCTGTAAACAGACAGATGTTCGCGCATGTATACACTCCGCCTCATTATGCCACGTCGATGATGAACATATATATATATATATACATCACGGTACGACAATCGCCCTGGTATTCGTATCTGTCGTTTTCACGATTGAGAGAAACCCGCGCGTGCGTGGTACCGTTTTTCATTCCGATATTAACGCTTTTGATTCACAACGAACGACTGCGCGTACATATAAGGTAGTTATATATACACGGTACGTGTGTATACATCGGAGCTTTTAATCGGGAACAATATACATCGTGTAGGTGTGGAATTCGCGATGCTGGAGAAACTCGCTGTGAAAGTTCGCCGAGAGAGTCGAACGATACAGGATGAAAGTTGCGAGAGACGATCGGAGGGGAATCACATGTATCTGTGTCGCGCTCGATCGGCTCCCCCGTCCACTATGTATATATACCTTTACAGGTTTGTAGCGCAGTTATATACACACCCGATAAGATAGAGAAAATTGATGATACGCACACATATACAAAGTCGGGTTTATCGCGGTGTGGAAAGGACGCGGGAGTTGCTGTCGGATGCGAAGCGTATTTGTTGTTCCCCTCCCCGCCGACGCGCAAATCTCTGTGTAAAGAAGCGCGCGCGCGCCCGTGTCGTTCAACGCATACATTCACACGTCTATCGTCAAGGGTGCAAACTGCGAGCTTGCGACATGTATTAACAGCCTCGAGTTGCAATAGCCGTTACGTGCATTGATATATAGATGTACCGTTTAAAACAAAAAATGAAAAAAAAAAACGTTTACTTCTTCGTCGATCTATTTATTGCATTTTATCTGTCGATCATTCGTATAATTATTATATTATTATATTACATTATATATGATTATATTACATTATATTATATTATATTACGATTATAAATTATTATGATAATTAGTAGTCAGAGAGGCTCGGATGAATTCACGAAGTTGTCCATTTAGAATGTATAACGCAAAATACTCGTCGCCGCGCAAATGCAAAACGACGCTCTCCCTTAAAGAGATTATCCGATATTTCCATATATTGATATATGTAATGTGATTGTTTAGAAGAAAAAAAAATATGAGCAGAGAAAAAGATCGATTAATAGAGCAACAAAAAAAAAAGTGAGAAAACTCGAACACACGACGTTATCGTCGATTTGTCCGGACTCTGTGGTCGTCTCTTCACCTATTTATTATTATTGATTGTTGTTAGGATTATTTTACGTCGAATATATTTGAATATAGCCGCTAAAAAAGGTATTAAAAGTAGCATGAAAAAAAAACGATAAAAAAAAGTGAGAGAAAAAGAGAGAAGTGGTGGAGAGCATAAGAGGGTTGACGACGCGAGTTGTGTGAATAACAGTGACGGAAAGGATTGATACAATATGATTCGCGAGAGGAACACAACACACACGTCAATGTTAGAAAAAAAATCGCAGAAAGAGAAAGAAAGAGAGCGAGGTCATTCGGAACTAAGTTCAGGCGAGCGAGCGTCGCCGTGCGAAGGACCGTCGGGCGGTTGTTTCGCGCATAGAAAATAATTGAAGTTCCTTCCGATGAAGATCGCGTTTGTTCGTTTTCATGTTGACTGCCATTGCCAAGATCCAGCCGAACGAAACGCTTATTCTTTACCAGACACGAGGGAGCGGTACTTTAGCTTTATCGAGCTGCCCGGGGTTCGGCCGACAATTCGCACGACGACAGCTCCGCTCGCCACCGTATAGTAGAAATACGCACAATGAAAAAAATAAAATAATAATAAAACACAGTGGTGCTGCTGAAAAAAAAGATTATATTAATGGGATAAGTGAGTAAAGAGGAAAAAAAGAATCGATTTTTCGACGAAACAAAGAAAGCGAGTGTGAAAGAGATAGGCAAAAAGTCGTACATTATATACACATTTATAGAAAAGTGGCGGAAGAGAATGACGAGCGAGGCGACGTCGAGAGTGAGAAGGGAGAAAGTAAGCCAAAGAACGATGGCGATGATGATGATGTTAACCGGGGTATAGGGTGTTGATTGAGACGAAACCTGGCGACAGCAGTGTAGCAGCTCTAGCTCATCGTAGGCCTAAATAAATGAAGTATTTATGTACTATCTATTTACTAATCGAATCGTCGCGAAGGACGAAAAGAAAGGGAATTCAGCGGAGACGAACGCGAGAGCGTATGAAAAAGAGAGGGAGAGCGAAAAAAAGAGAGTAAGTCTGTGAGATTGAGAGAATAAGTGTGAGTGTGTGAGAGTGCGAGAATAAAGAGAGAGCTAAGAAAGTGGAAGACAGCGAATGTAGAGGGGAAAAAAATAAAGACGACACACGAAGAAACAAAGAGTAGCAAAACAAAGTAAAAAAAAATAAAATAAAATAAATAATGTATAATCGAGACGCGAAATGTAAACTCGACGAGACGAGCCACAACGATCAAGAAATATACTTAAAATAGATAATCTTCGACTAGGGGAACGTGAGGGATACGGTCAGACTGAACCGAGCGCGCGGCAAGAAGTTCTTGATAGGGGGCGCGATTAAGTCCAGCAGAAAGATGAGAAACGGGCTGAGATGGATGTTGAATAAAAAAAATAAAAAAAAAAGAAATGAAGACAAAAAAAAATAGAATCGGGGAGGGAGGGAGATGAACGGAGAAGGGGGCATCAAACGAGAGTAAAGACGAAGAGATAATCTATAATCTTCTGTACATGTTTTAATTATATTCTAATGATTACTTATTATACTTATAATAACGCGCTATGGATTAATAATTGAATTTAACTTAATTAAATTGATATCTATGAAAAAAAAAGTATACCTAAACGAGCAAAAAACATGGTAGCTAGTCTGTCAATGGGTGTATAAATATTTAATTACAATATTCGTAGACGATACAAAATGAAAAAAAGAGAGAGACTTTTTACGAAACGGGAGTTAAAGCGAAAAAAAATTAAATAAAATAAAAACGTGTGAGAGGGAGCGAAGAGTTGCGCGATTATATTCACGAAGGGAGGATGAAGGTAGTGGGAGAATGAGGAGAAGGCGACGATTCAGATATATGATACAGAGAACACATACACGCACACACGATACACGGGGCTGAGAAAGAGCGTAAGTGCATGAGGGAATGGAGATGCGATGGATAAAGAATGAAGTTTGTAAAACGTAGGAAAAAAAATTGTTAAACTAAAGTGTATAAAGAGAATAACGTATACGCTTACGTCGCGGTGAAAATAGGATTTGAACGAATAATTCAACGGGGGGGTTTTAGACGGCTGGTGCTTTCGGTTCTCTCGCGGCGGACGAATCGTTCTCGCAAAGATTTTATGAAAAGTTTTACAGGATAGTATTATTAAAATAAGAAAAAAAAGAAACCTATAAAAGAAATATGGAAAGTAAATGGAGATATAAACAAATAAAGCTGTTAAAAGTATTTATCACATACCAATCGCAGAATTCCCAAAGTTAAACAGAGTATAAAGAAAAATAAGCTGTTGAGAATTTTCCTAAATGTAAAAATGAAAGAGAAAAAGACGGTGAATTATTAAAGAAAAATAGAAGATCAAATAGCTTTATTGTAAAGTGAGATGAGAACGATTTCGCCTCGAGAGAACGGGCGAGCCGTGCGGCGAATAGATAAAGCGTCGGAGCGCTTTTCTGTTCGAGAGCGAATTCGAGGTAGAAAAGCGTGATAATGAGATAGAGAGAGAAAAAAAGCATTCCACTGACCCGGTGCGACGCGTCGCTCGGGGCAAGATAAGACTTCCTTGCCGGTCCGTTTTTCGCGAAAAAAATGGGGGGAGGGGAGAGAGGGAATACGAATTTACCGCGAGATGAACATGTTGGATGAGGAAACTGGGGAAAAAGTGAATTAAAATGAAATAAAAAAACGAGAAAACGGCCGGCGCACCTATAATAAAATGTAGGGAATCCGCAATCGTATTATAAAAAATACCGGTGTACTTCGAAACATTCCGTGACGGGTGATTATAGCGCATATAATTAAACGAATTATTCGACCAAAATTTAAAATAACGTATATCGATTGATTTTTTCGCCATTGGCCATACAGGGGAGAGGGTAAAGAGCGATATGAGCGCGAGGCACAATGATGATGATGATGATGATTACGTTGAGAAGTATAAAAGAAATAAATCGTTACGACGAATGCGAGAGGAACGAGGATAAGCTTGCGTGCTGTGATTCGTGCGAAGATGTTCCGTCGAATCTTTTCGCGTTGTGATTTCCAGAATGATAATGATGATAATGACGATCATAAGGACGTCGCGTATGTACTTATACATATGATATTGAAAAGAATTTGTATTGCACATTTAAGAGCTTCGATTGAAAGATTTTGAGGAGACTTTTACAATGCGCGACGCGAGATTATATATCAATTGTGATAAACATCGAAAAAAATAAGTACATAATTGTAATGTTGAAGAGGGATATAAGAAAACACATTGCCAATTCAATGGGACTCCGCGACCATTGCGTTAGAAGTTTTAAATCGATACAAATTGTATAAAATTATTGCAAAAACAACGCGAAATCAAAAAAATACAAAAAAAAATAAATAATACTAATAATAAAAGCAACGCACGAGACCACGAGAATGAAAAAATTTGTAAATCCCGTATACTGTACATATACACTATAAATTTAAGATTCGACGATTTTTAAACTAAACTTATTAAAAAAAAAAGTAAAAAATAATAAAGACAATGTATTCACGTAAATTCGATATTTTATATGACGAGTATAAAAAAAAACGAAACGGAGACAAAGGTGGAAAGAAAAGACTTTAACTAAGCGGAATACACTCGCAGTCGAATCGTTCCTCGATCAAATTCTCGTAAAAAAGAAATAAACTCACACAAAACACGCGGTCTTTGCACTTCTTCGCAACGACGAAGGGAAAGCGGGAGGGAGGGAAGATGAAGGATAAAGAGAGAAAGAAGGCGCCCTCGAACGATTGAATAACAACTCGATTAGTAATCGTGCAGATACGCGCCAACTAGAGACAGGAGTAAGAGAGAGAAAGAGAGAGAAAGAGAGAGAAAGAAAGAAGCCTATTAGCCGAGAAGAGATGCGATGGTTCCGCGAGTCGCTGCAATATATATATACATATTGTACTAATGGCTTTATCCGCTCTATGAGCGAGACGACAATTTTGATGATTATTATTATACACGTGTATAAGTAAGACTTTAAAATTACGAGCGATTTATCGAGCTCGCTTGCAGACTAGGCGGTATGTGAAATATCAGATCCGAGCAAAAAGTAAAATAAAAATAAAAAAAACACGGGGTCGAGTCCGACAAAAGCACGTAACGTACAGCTGCGGTTTACACACGTCCAGGGGGATGATAATTGAACGATATATTCTGAATACTTTGACGGGAAAATCCATCAGCGAGTATGACTTTAGCGGATGTATAGATTATATATATATAAATATATAAATGTATCGGGATGCCAACCGCGTGTGATTTTGACTTTATACATCAATCGCTGTGAATAGTTGGTACAATGTGATATTACAACCGTTCGCCAACGAAAGAACGTAAATACACTCGAAGCAACTTTGAATGTTCAATTCACGATGCTTCGAGCGTACGTTCTTTCGCCACTATCATACTCGATATCTTTCGTAAGGTCATACTTAACGAACGGGACAAATGCGCCTAATTATACCAGTCCGTAGAGTCGAAATATACAGCCAACTTTCCAGAGCAGTTACCTATTTTGACTCTCGCTTAAAGAAGGGACACAACAACAGGATCCGATTTCCTCTCAACTTATTCCGAACGCGCTCGTGCAACGAGGTAGCATGCGCACGTAGAGGCGGGCCGGAGGTTGTAAAGAAAGAATAAAAATAACAAAGATTACTTATTGCTTAGTTCTGGTGATAAAATAGAAGTAAAAATAAAAAAAAAAAGAAGACGATGAGTGACTCTTTTCCACGACTGAAAAGACGCGAAAAGCCAAAGGGACCACGCGGTACCGTCGGATCTCTCCGTGTGTTCAATCGAAGAAACCTCGCGACAAACTCGCGCGCGCGCACATGTAGAACAATACACGGTAATGCAAAAAAAAACTCTGTAGCGCTTAAACAGACAAAAAAAAGAGGGAACCTAATGGAGGTGAGGAATGAAGAAGGAGAAGGGAAAACGAATGATGATAAGGCATACACGACATTCCAGACGAAAACAACGCGCGAAGGAAGGATGGATCAGGATGAGCTATGATAAAGAGTGGACTCGTGAATTCGAGGGGGAAGGGGGGACAGAATGGGAGTATAGCGGGGGAAGAAAGGGCTAAAAAAAGCGATAAAAAGCTTTAAAAAATACACAATATACTAGGCGCGCGGAGAATAGAGACAAAGAGAGAGTCATGTATTTTGCGACGGGTTTTAAAAAAAAAATAATAAAAAAAAAGTAAATTAAGAGATAAGCAGAATAATGCAAAAACTCAGAGTTAAGGAAAATAAAAAAAAATAAAACAAATAAGTAAACATACACACAAAATAAAAAAAAAATTACACACATGCTACACACACCGTTTAGCGAACGATAATGGGCGAGAACGTATTTGTTAGTTCATGCGCGCAGCTGTCCGCACCTCTCTCGGTTACCGAGGGGGAGTATGACGGAGAGGGCCGATGAATATTATATATAATCATTCCTTCACCACGAGAATTGACGACGAACCGCGCGGATCCGCTCGATTGCTCGTTGCCGCCGCCGCGTCTCCCTGAAATGACATTACATAGACGGACATACATACATATGACGACGACGATGACGACTCGTATTTACTCCTACATATACACAAGTACATACGAGGCCGAAGAGAGCTTCCACTTGCACGCGTCGGCTTTCGCCCCCGTGTGCGCTCAAACGCACATAACAGTGATCATCTCTCGTACTCTGATCTACAATTTACATAAGAAGAAGAAGAAAAATGCACCCCCGTATCTCTGTGTTCAATTGGGAGGGATCGCGGAGGCAGGCGCGAAACGGCACAAACTTATTGTAATATGTAAAGATTAATGTATAAGGTATATAAAAAAAACGGAGGCTACTCTTTCGCGAAGTATATTATATACGATATACAAAGAGGCTCGAGCGATTTAACCGAACGATGATTTGAAGGATAAAGGCGAAAAAACCACGTGGACGCGCGCGAATGAGAGAATGTCTCGGGAATCGTACGCAGATCTCCCTGCAGCGATTTTATCAGATAAAATCGAACACGACTCACGCGTACGCGAGATTAAACTCTTAGTCGCGTGAACTACGGTTTTTCATTGTATAATTATTAATATATTATATATAAACAAGATCTGCACGTGTCCTCCAAATCGTCGCGAATCTATATATAAATATACGGGCATAAATCGCTAAAGGTTCACGCTCTACGCGGAGGGAAAGCCAATTTCACGAGAGATCGAGAGAGAGAGAGAGAGAGAAAAGAGAGACAAGCGAGCGCACGAGACGCGGATCCGCACGGATGACGGTGACGACGACGATGCAACGATATGTCTATATACATATATATATTATACACGTTATAAACGGACACGAGAAAATTATATATGTATATGCCATCATTATAGTTGGGAGCGAGGAGGATATACAGGACGAAAGGGCGGGGGAGTCGAAGAATATATTTCACTAATTATCGTTCGCTGACGACGATGGAGAGCGAGAGTGAGGGAGAGTGTGCGAGTGAGAATGAGAGCAAGAGCGAGCGAGAGAGAGAGAGAGAGGAGAGGAAGAGCGCGCACGAAAGCACATAATACTATACTTGTACGTTGACACCGCGACTCGCCATACGGGTAGAGTCGGGGGCTTCCTCCACACTGATATTACTTAATACGTATACATTATATGCGTACGCTATATAAGAGGGGATGCGAGAGAGCGAGAGAGAGAGTGAGAGAGTGAGAAGGTGGGACAGCAGGTGAATTTTCACACGCACATATATACATATAAACATTAAAATACACACAGAGACACACGCATATACACATACACGACAGACGTAGGCGCGGATGTGATGATAATTATTTGCGACGTGCTGATTTGACGAATGGCTGTGCACTGGGGAAAACTTGTCAAATCGAATTGAACGGGAATTCGAATGTTCGCGCGTCCATATTATATATATACACACGAGGAACATAATATATTATGCAGGATAACATTTTTTCCCAATGTGTACTGCAGAACGACGATGAGAACGAGAGACTCCAATTTAAGATTTAAATAAGAGATGAAAATCAAAGGATGCTCGCGAGACGCACACCGATAAATGCGCGCGTGTGTGTGTCGATAGTACAATTTGCGACGATATTAATTTAATCGACGCGTACGAATTTGCTAAAAAATGTTATCTATGAAGTGTAAGAAAAAAAAAATTGTTGACGCAGCCTATTTGAATTAGCGATTTTTTCCTTTTTCTCGAGAGAATTCATTCGAATATATATATATATATATTATATATAAATATATATATACGTCATTTGTGAATTTTTTCCTTTTTTCTTTTATTGTATTGGCACTCGCGCGGTGGCGAGGAGCCACTCGTGGCTTATCGCCGCCGCGTTAATATATGACTTACGTGGTATATAGACATTGCATTCGGTTCGATTTGAAAAATTTTTGTTTCAGTGTGTAAGAAGACTAAGGGTGGGAATACGAACTTCGTGGCAATCGAATTAAACGGTGGATAAGGGAATGAGCGTTATACGCGACGATAGAAAGAAATAACAACCGTTACGAAAGAGAAAGAGAAAGAAAGAGGATAGTTGTTGCGCTGGCGAGTGAGAGGAGTTGTAGAGAGAGTAGTGTGAACGCAAATGAGCGAAAGTAAGAAAGAGAGACTTTGATGCTGAAGTAGTAGACGTTTACGAGGGGATGTGCGAGAAAGGGATGAACAAAAAACGAAACGAGAGCGTACCTACGATACATTCTACAATACATGAATACATGAAAAAAAAACCCGCCATGTCACATTGTTGATATAAATTGCAATCCACGATTATTACTATTTACGATATAATTATTATCTTGCATTGTCTAGTCATATGTTATTATTGTATAACTAATGATATTAATTATTAATTAACCTGTACTACCTAGTCGCATTATGTGTTGCATAAAACTATGAAAAAAAAAATTCAAAAAAGCAAAAAACGTGAAATACGGAGCAAAAGTGTATGTATACAAGCGAGAGAGTGCGAACGACGGGGGTGCGAAGATTCGCAAGAGCGAGAGAGAGAGAGAGAGAAAGAGCGAGCGAGCGAGAGATAAGAGAAATCGTAAAACGAGGAGAGAGAGGAAGATTCGTATGTGCTTGACGGGAGAGAATGAGTGCGTGCGTGCGACGGAAAATTCGAATAAGAATGAAAAAAAAAACTAATAACGGGGGGGGTGGGGGAAAGGAAAAAAAAGCAAGCAAAAAGCTAGCGGAAGAGAGTAGCACGATTGAACCAAACGATTGCGAGAAAAAAAGCGAGAGATAGAAAGTGAAAATGTGAGAGTGTGCGACGTGGAAAAAAGAGAGACGCGAGCAGGTATAGGAAGCTGAGACACACGCACAGTCGACACGCGGCCGCGCTGACATTATAATTTTTAAACTTGTGAAAAATTCAAAATTTTATGCGCGGGACGAGTTTGTCGGTCGAACCGGGGTGAAATAGGGGGGAGGGGGGTATCAGGGGAAAAAAAGAAAACGCGAGACGTTTCGCTTGTTAATGAGTATTATATAACCGATAAACGCGATCCATTGTTACCAAGTATACACGCACGAATCAGGCATTCGATTAATTGGAAGATTTATCGTGAGCGTCGGGACCCGTGACAATCGACTGAGCAAACCCCCGAGGCGACCTATACCTGCGCCAATGAATGTAGCGAGGTGATGATCGCCGTAAATAGTTGAAGAACCTAAGAAAATGAGAATAAAAAAGAAACGAAATATTACAAAAAAAAAGAAATGAAAGAAATAAAATACAGTTTCCGTCACGATCGTTAGCGCGTGCTCGCGGATGTACGAGGATCATTAAACGTGAGAGCGAACGAGCGAGAACGAGCGAGAAAGAACGCGAGAGCGAGAGAAAGAGATAGAGAGAAAGGTGAAGCGAGAGAAAAATGGAAAAAAGGAGTATTAAATATTTACGGGGGCCGTGGAGAGGAGGGAATCTTCCTTATCGTACTTCTGAGGCGAGTTCGAATGGGATACTCGAGCCGGGGAGAGAGATTAAACGCAATCCCGTTTTCTTTTTTTTTCTGTAAAGAAGAGGGAGAATAAAGAAAGAGAAGAGCGAGCGAGCGTAAGAGAGAGAGAGAGAAAGAAAGAAGGGAAGACTTATATCCAATCGATGGTCCATTTTCGAATTTCCCGCCTCTCTCCGAAACGAAGAAGCTGACAAAAAAAAAGATGAAGATGAAGCAAATCAAGTCCCCTTTCTGCCCACCGACTCTACGAATCGGATGTCAATCATGCAAAGCCCTTTTCCTCCCTCCCTCCCTCCCACCCGAGGAGAGCTTGCGGGCCCTATATTGCAATATTTGTACTTTTCCATGTTGAAACCTCGATATACAATAAATTATATTAACAAACTTTAAGCGATCAGTCTCAATTCTGTTCGAACTCTTGTCGTCTGATACTCTCATACGTATCAGATTATCATTACGTTTTCCTCTTGGCGTATCTTTCTCCCACTATATCCTATTTCGTTTTGATATGGTTTTCTTTTTCGTTATACAATCGATAAGAATTATTTTCATAAATGCTAGAAAAATTAGGAAAAGAAGTTGATTTTATTTCTATTACAGTTTTTTTTTAGTAATAATATAGTTTTCTTTGTTTTTGAAAACAAAGCGTTCTTTTGTACTTTTACGAGTTCCATTTTTTTCCATTTATCATAGCAGTACTGCTACTTTTATTTATTTACATGTATATCTATTTTTTTTATTTTGTGTGAACCAAATTAATCTTTTCTTCTTCAATTTTGTTATGCATCTGCTATAAAGTAAGTATTATGAAATATATTTAATGATGATTAATACGTTAATTATTTTCGTAAATGAACTCATATAATAAATTTAACGAATATGGTACGAACGTATTGATAAATTATTAACTTTACGTTAACTGAAAGTGAAGTTTATAAATTATTTATTTCAAAATCAATTCAAAATGAATTATGACGATTAGTGTGAAATTGACTCAAAATTATAACTTCAGTCAAATGGGCGTGGCATATTGATTTCTGTGTGGAGACTTTTATTTCAGGGATAATTATAAAACAAGATGGCTGATTACATTAATACTCGAAAAGCCTTCAATATAACGCACGATTCGAAACTACTACAATTATATACGAATAATTATATTAAATGAGATTGCTTAGACAAATCTATTAATTAACTTGAAAAATATTTCATAAACAAAAACGTATTTTAGATTATATATAGATTAGAAAACATTATTTAACCTTTTTTAGGTTTTTAATTAGAAAAATACACAATCGAATTTTTATTGCAAAATTATAATTATATATGTGCAAATCTCATAAATGCTGCGAAAAACTTCGAAAAATGAACCCAAAAATTTGTTTTCGATGATACCTTCCAAATTAGGTTTTTCTTGTTGGTTAGAAAAGATATCTGTTGTTGAACAAAGTCCATCGAAGTGTATCATTTTTCTGGGACCAATAATCAATTGTTTAAAAATGATTAAAAATAACTCTAGTTTAGTTCTAAATCATTCCACCAAAAACAACTTAATAAAACATTTGGAAAAAAGAAAATAAAACTAAAGAGTGAGTACTTTCCAAATCTTTTTTTAGAATTAAAAAATATTAATCCCTTTAAAAGTTACGTGAGTTTGAAGTTGAGCTTAAAATACACAAATATTCACGAAAACGGTGTGAAAAGTTGTTCCAGCCATTGACCACGTGTATTTTAGGCTCAACTTCAAATTCACGTAACTTTTGAAGGATTCAACATTTTGTAATTCTGAAAAAAGATCTGGAAAGCTCCCGCTCTTTAATTTTATTTTCTTTTTTCCAAATGTTATATTAAGTTGTTTTTGGTGGAATGATTTAGAACTAAAGCTATTTTTCATCATTTTTAAACAATTGATTAATGGTCCCAGAAAAGTGATACCCTTCGATGGACTTTGTCCAACAACAGATATCTTTTCTAGATACCCTAAACAACGAGAAAAACCTAATTTGAAAGGTGTCGTCGCAAAAAAAAATTTTAGATCCATTTTTCGAAGTTTTTCGCAGCTTTTGTGAGATTTACACATATATGAACTGCTGTACAAAATTTAATATTCTTTCAATATTAGTTTTTCGATGTAATAATATTATATTTTAATGTTAAATTTCGTAGTTTCAGTAACATTCCGTAAAATCCGTCAACTTTAATACTTTTTACATCAGCATTATCAAATATTTATGAACTTGCTATTATATTTTCGAATTTTTATCTAGTATTAAAATGAGCGTATCTCATAGAAATATTGATAGAATATCACAAAAAAAATTCTAAGCATAGTAGTTACCTATACGGAGCGCCTGACAGAATTATTTTTCGAAATAAACATTCGAATATTAATTCATTAAATGATGAAATTGGGTTGATTTTCTTAAGTTGAATAATAGCAATTCATGTACTTAAATTATAATAGTCACAGGAATTTAAATTTATTTTTTTAATATTTTTCTGTACATAATTTTTTTTAAACATTGAATACTGAAATAGCTATTCATTTCCGTTTTTTTGGAGCAAATTCCAAACCTTTTATATGGTTCCTGTGAATACGGTATTTTTCTGAAATATAATAATATATAAAAAATTAATTTTTATAACATTAGTTACTATTAAATAAAAACAAAATGTTTACCAGTTAGAAGTTTATATACATATAAAACTTGATTTCCTTGTACTAGTACACTTGGAGTCTTTTTCCCTGGAACATCAGTGATTGTAGCACTTGCCCCTATACCTTGACATTCCTTACTAAACTCTTCGAGTTTAATGCCAAACGTTTCTAAATTGTTAATTAGTGTAACCTAAAAGAATTAATTAAATATTTGTTATTTCAAAAAATAATTTTCAGCATTTAAACTTAAAATATAAAAATTAATATTATACCTTTTTATTGCCAGATCTAGTTGCTACTGTAATATCAATAGGTTCCAGTTTTCCACTATGGAGTATGCTATTACCTGCTACTGTTATTTCATGGGTATGCGTCATTTTTCCTATAAATTTATTAATTCCATCTTCCATAGTTATAGTTTCTTGATTTTCTTTTGTGCGTAAAATATCAGCAAGTTGTGGATTAATTTTCAATGCTCTACAATGGAGTATCATGTAAAATTTTAATTAGTTAAACTTATAAAATAAATCTGAACATCATGCAATTCAATATAAACAATAGTTCTACTTACTTTCCATTTTGTAAATCTTCTGATTTAACATATTCTGTGAAACATCTTCGAATTTCTGCTCTCTTTAGAATATCGCCTTTTCTGCAATAATTGTTTAGCTGTAAATACATATTAATCTATTTCTGCAATGTTATTGCTTTTCAATTATTGTTAATGTGTAAATATAAAACTTTTTAATTATATTAAGAATATTTACTCATATCGAAATTTAGAAAGAATTGGCAATACTGCAGCAGTTACTCTGAAACATTCAGAAATTACTGGAGCATTAGAAACTTCTTCTTGTTTGGGTGTAGGTTCTTCCATTACTTCTAGACTTTTTATTAGTGGATGTTCAAACTGAAAAATTTAATATCACACTCAAATAAAATAATTTAGGATACATTATATGTATAATTTAATATAAAGAGTAAGCATTTACTTACTTTGACTGAAAGAAGACTTTCTACACCTTTCAGTACTGAAGTATCTACAAGACCTTTGTCTCTCATACTGGCCAAAAAAACTGATAATTTTTTATACGAAGACTTTTTAACATCTACAGTACTTCCTGGTGGACAAGCACCGATAACATGATTCTTAAAAAAGGTTGAAGTAATCATGGGTAAATCACCTTTCTTTAAAGTTGTTTTACATGCTTTTAAAAAGCAGTATTCTAATAATTTGTCCATTTCTTGAACAGGATCCACTTTTTCCTTTTCAACATTTTCATTCACTTGATCTGGTGTCCTTAAGTCAGATTCTATATCTTCTTTTGCATCTTCAATATTGCTTTCAGCATCCTTATTTTCAGAAATATTTACATTTTCAATATCATCAACTATATCTTGAACATTATTATCTCCAACATTTTCTATTTCAACTTTTTCTTCTTCTAAAGAATCAGTTGCCGGTTTTCTTCTTGAAATAACAGGTGGTCCTAATTGTGGTCTTACTGGTGGTTTATCCATATTGTAAAGAGTATCACCGATCACGTGTAAAATCTCTATACATTTACCAAAACCAGCTGACATATACATATCTTCACTGGAGCGAGCTGTGATGCCAACAGCTACCGGAGCCTAAATTTAAAAATGAAATTCATTATATAGTTTCCTTATTTAAAATATTTCTGGAGTTTAATTTAATATTTATAATTTACCTTATTGTCATCAGTAACTACAGATACTGGTGTTCCTTTTTGTAATTTACCATAAGAATGATAATTTGGTGGCTCATCAGTAACTACTCCTGGCAACATTAAATGAGCTCCTCCAGCTAGCTTTGGTACTACAGGTGATCGAGTTATAAAAATATGAAGTAACTCAGGGTGATGCCATAATGTAAACACTGTTGGAAATAATTCTGGCGGTGAATTAAATTGGAAAAAAAGTGGTACTTTTGCAGCACAGTAAACTTTTCCCGTTTGACCACTATGAGTAATTACTTTTAATACACTAATGGGTTCCTTTTTTGGAAGGAGATTTTGAATGTCTTCTGGCTTCAATGAAGGAAAAGCTTGAGCGACCTCTTCGCATAATTTTTTTCTGTAAAAATATTGAAGTAAAAAATTAGAAAATTTAATTTTGAGAATGTAAAATTCATTAAATTACCTTTCCGTTCCTTTCAATTGATTATTTGATTTAACTTTAAAGGGTTTTATAAACATCTTGTAAAATTGTGTCCAACAAAAATCTTATAGTTAAAAAATATACAGTATTAACTGCTTTGACATGTACACTATGAGTGGCTTTCCTTTTTTGCAAATAAAAAATTATTGTGATATTGATAATAATTTTAAATTATTTCTGTATCTTAACAATCTTAATAAGTACAAATCCATTATTTGGCTTTAATAAAAACGTGTACTATACATACATTTTATTTGTACTTTAAAGGTTAGTTTACAATTTAACATACGCGCCGGCGTCGCAATCGCACTTGCGCCACCCACACAACATGTATATATATATATATATATTATTATGTGTGTTCTTCAATATATCGGTCTATGCAAGTTGAATAAATTTTTAGAAATAATCAAAATAAATAACATAAAATCATAAGTGAAAGATAATTTTATGCTATTAACTTTTTAATATTTCTTTCGAAGAATAATATGTAATAAAGAGGAACCATAAATCACCTACCTATAAGTAATAATTTTCCAACTATACTGTTATTTTATTGCTATTTGTTAAATTAGAAGTTATTTTGATATCAATTAATCATTTTTAAGTGTTATAGATAAATTTTAAAATTAATTTATTTTCGTTTAGCTTTAAATATTTTATTTGAAAAAAGAACAATTATTTTTATTTATAATGCATTGCATTATATGATACATAAAATATAGTTTATTTGACACATTTTATATTTTATACGTAATAATATCAAATTAAAATAATATAAACATCAATATAAATCAATATAAAAAATTCAAATTAAAGGTAACTTAGTTTTTGAATATCAGCCTGCAAAGCTCGAATCACACACCTAGCGTACAGCGTACAGCAAATGGCCGTCGAGTTAGCAGTCTACGTGAAATACAAGTGTGCTGGGCAATGATACTGCATCATCATTCCAGAATACTGACATCTCAAAAGCGGCTTCAGTGAATTGCATTTAAAGTAAGCGGAATTATTTATATCCAAGTAGAAGTTGACTTAAACATGTAAACACTGAAGATATTTAATTTTTAGTAATTTTCATATTTACATGAATTTTGAAATCATATTATATAAAAACAAAGACTTTTGAGGTTATAGATTACCAGCTATGCTGTGTTTATTAATTGTACAAACAATATTATAGTTTTTGATTGTTATTAAAATAAACTTAACAAAATATATCTTTTACAGCTTTAAAGTCTTCCTCTACACACCCACTACAATGGGAGTCCAAGGAAAAAATGTAGAGGCTATGGAGGTTGAAGTATCCAACCCTGAAACCGCTAATGGTGAAGAAGTCAGTGAAAAAAAGGATACTGATCTTGTAACTATTCATGATCTCCGTGAACATACGAGGCAAATTGAAAAAGCAGTGTTAAACAAAGAACCAAGATTTATTCTTAGAGCTTTGCGTGCCCTGCCCAATACCAGACGACGACTTAATCCCATTGTCTTGCGTGGAATTATTTGTGGATTTTATACAAAGTCAGCAGCAGAAAAAGAAGCTCTGTTGCAATGGGTTGAAGAGCCAATGGACACAGAAGGTACTCAAGCTGCTATTCAAAGGTTTAGAAGTTCAGCAGCTCCTCTTTTACCAGAAATTGATGCATACATCCATTTACTTGTTCTTGTAAGATTAATTGATACAAAGAAATACAATGAAGCAGTTCAATGCTCAGAAGCTCTTGTTCAAAAAATCATGGCTCAAAATCGAAGAACTATTGATCTGATTGCTGCAAAGTGCTATTTCTATCATTCAAGAGCTTATGAACTAACAAATCAGCTTGACAAAATTCGTGGATTCCTACACCTCAGATTGCGTACAGCAACACTTCGTAATGATTTTGAGGGTCAAGCTGTACTTATAAATTGTCTACTTAGAAATTATTTGCATTATAACTTGTATGATCAAGCAGATAAGTTGGTTTTAAAGTCAACTTTCCCAGAGACTGCAAGTAACAATGAATGGGCTCGTTTTCTATATTATTTAGGTAGAATAAAGTCTGCAAGATTAGAATATTCTGCTGCACATAAGTATTTAGTTCAGGCAATGCGTAAAGCTCCACAAACAGCAGCAGTTGGATTCAGACAAACAGTTCAAAAACTTGCTGTCTCTGTTGAACTTCTATTGGGTGATATACCAGAAAGACAAATATTTAGGCAAGCAGCTTTAAGAAGAGCTCTTGCACCATACTTCCAACTCACGCAGGCTGTGAGGCTGGGAAATTTGCAACGCTTTGGTGAAGTACTAGAAAACTTTGGACCTCAATTCAGATCAGATCATACTTTTACATTAATTTTGAGATTAAGACATAATGTTATTAAAACTGCCATCCGTTCTATTGGTCTTTCTTATTCACGTATTTCCCCTGCTGATATTGCTCGCAAATTAGGATTGGATTCAGGTGTGGATGCTGAATTTATTGTTGCTAAGGCTATACGGGATGGAGTTATTGAAGCTACGCTTGATCCAGAAAATGGTTACATGAGAAGTAAAGAAACAACAGATATTTATTGCACTAGAGAACCATTACTGGCGTTCCATCAGAGAATAACATTCTGCTTAGATTTGCATAACCAGAGTGTCAAAGCTATGCGATATCCTCCAAAATCTTATGGTAAAGATCTTGAATCAGCTGAGGAACGAAGAGAAAGGGAACAACAGGATTTAGAATTAGCAAAAGAAATGGCTGAAGAGGATGATGATGGATTTCCATAAAATAAAAGAGTGAAGTCGATTCAACCACCAAGACTTTGTTTCTATAAGAAATTTTACTGTTTACTTATGTCTGCAATTGTTGTATACTAATAGCGATTGAGTATTTTTTGAAGCTCACATAATAAATCTTAATATACGATTTGTCAATAAAAATTATTTAATTGTACTTATTGATATTATTTGAAAATCTTTAATTATTCATAAATTTGTCATATATACCAGTATAAAATCATTTATTAAAAAATTTTAAATTATGTTACTTGAAATTAAATTCTTTAATATTTTTTATATTTATTTCAAATATATTAATTATGTTTTCAGAAGAAAATAAAACTTGCATTATAAATTTTAAAATTTATATGGAAAAAAATTTAAAGAATTATTTTTTTAATTAAATACTACCTAAATGTTTCCTGATAGTCTAATCATAAACTATATTTACATGTTTTTTTTTATACTAGTTTCTACTTTCTACCTAGTTTTTAGTAATGCATCTTTTATTCGACATTGAATCCATAGCTAAAGTTGTACTGTTGAATCAGAGTTCTGCTTCTGCCTGATTCTTATTGGTCCTTTATCACGTGACGTCGTTTTAATCAATGCGCAAGGAGCTATGGCGCATCCATGACCAAGCCAAACCCCGTTTTGTGGCTAATGGTCTATATTGCTTACGATCGTCAGCTGACACTGTGACATTTATTTGTTTGAGTTACTATTTACGTATTGTAAATAAATAAACCTAGCGATATGTCAGCACCAAAATTAAATTCGAAAAGAATGAAGTGGGCACTAGACTTCTCCCACAAGTATGTATAGCGACGATCATAATTTTTAGTATTTAAAAAAAATGTCTTATAACCTCAATTTACTCTTATGTATGATTTGAGTATTTTCATTATTGACACGATTTTTATTATATACGTTCTTAATTTCAATGTTTTAGAAATAAACAAGAAAAGAGTTCCGAACTAGCATCACCACCGGGATATACACATGGTGTTGCACTTGTTCACAGCACAGATCATTCCAGAGATTCTAACTCAAATCACTTAATAATTAAGAAGTCATGGGATTTAGCATTGGGCCCTTTAAAACAAGTGCCAATGAACCTTTTCATTATGTATATGGCTGGTAATTCGATATCCATATTCCCAATTATGATGGTTGGCATGTTAATTATTAGGCCAATAAAAGCTCTATTTACACTTCAGCAAAGTAAGTAATCAAGGAGCTCTATAATATTCATTTTAATTATGTTAAATTATAAAAAACTAATTGTATTTTAAAAAATACTAATTATATAAGATTAAATGTATATTAATTACTTTTTTGATAAATAGTTGTTTATTAATTATTATTCATTGTAGCATTCAAAGTAATTGAAGGTACTCATGCATTTGGACAAAAGTTTGTGTTTTTCTTGGGTCAAATTGTTAATATACTATTAGCACTTTATAAATGTCAATCAATGGGACTTTTGCCAACACACGCCTCTGATTGGCTTGCATTTGTGGAACCTCAAACAAGGGTTGAGCATTCAGGAGGTGGTTTTGTATACACGTAATACTTATATATAAGGAATTTGTGATAAAATTTAAAATAAATTATTCTTAAATCTTCATTATTGTTTAATTTTTTTACCTATATAATAAACTATATAGGATAAATTATCACAAAGCATCAAATAACACATTAAAATGTCATAAAAAAAATATAGATCACTTATATACGTATGTACAATAGAATTACATTTCACAATTTAAAAGTGCTATTGTTACGGCATCTTCATTTTTTCTTGTGATCATCAGCAAATTCTTTTATGCGATCTATTATTTTGGCAGGTTCATCCACACGGGGTATCTAAAAAGAACATGTAATTTTTAAATCAATTAAATGTTACATTTGAGCATAATCATTACCTCATAATTTTGACTTAAATATATTCCTGTGTAAACACCAAGACCAAAGGTAAACTAAAATAATAATCAATAGAATTAAAAATAACATTCGAAAAACTCAATTTCGTATAATACTTACATTACGAGTATAACTTACCAAAAATTTGATCATTTTATCGCGCGACAAAGGAACGCTCAACAAAGAGATGACGATCGCAACTGCTCTTGAATATAACGGAGAATCTAGATTTTCAACAAAATAACCGATATATACATATATTTTGTTGGCGCTAAGGTTAAGTGCGTATTCTTGAAATCTATATGGCGAATTTTGTGGACAAAAGCGAAAATTGTGCTGAATTTGATAGGCCGTTACGTTAGCTGTTATCTTACGCCGTCATTCGGCGCTCGCTTGGAATCACCGATAGCCGAATTTCACGGCTGCGGCTCGCCGTCTTTAGAAATCTACGTGATTCGTGCCACGTAGCTAGATATATAATAACAGGAACAGGAGGAGGACTTTTTTGGGGGGGGAGGGGGCATAGCGCTCGCGTGTACTGTGTACACACATTATACACTATCGTGCGCGCACCGTCAGAGACAAGGGCAACCTTTTCGTGTAGGCTTTTCCCTTTGGTGCTAGTGTACTGAAATGAGATGAATATAACGCAACACGCGTAGGTACTATACATCGTTCGGTTTTTCCGTGTTTCCAACAACGTATCTTTTCAGTCTTATCGTCAGTTTCTGTAATCGGAAAAAAGGGGAAAGGAGCTCTGTGTTTGCATTGGAACGGAGCAGACGATGATGTTAAGGCGAAACGAGCATACCAGCTGAATTTTTGAGAACGGTAATTTTATTAATATTGTTAAACATTTGTTTGCACCTTGGTTAACCCTGTGCTGCACGTCCAAGATCGCGGGCTAATTATCGTTCATTTGAACTAACGTTCTAACCAACAGTGTGTTGAAAGAACTCTTCTTTGTATCATCATTGTTCATTTTGTGAGCTGTCACATTTAAATTCATATCTTAATATTCCTTCTATGTGAAACTTAAAAATTTGTTGGATTTCTAATCTGATCCTTGTGACTGTTATTAATGTTCATTCATGTCTATTAGTCATTAATAAATTTTTCCTTAATCGCACGATCATCTTTTACAATGAAGAGGCTTGCATATCCATTAAACGCCTGCATCTATTACAGATTGTTATAGTACAATATCACAGATGCCATACATTTTGGTACGTGGTAACCTTGCATCTTATGGTCACAGGTATCCTTGGAGAGTACTTGTGTCTGGCCTGAAAGGTATATTCTACGATCTTACTGCTGCTTTTAATTGCATTATGTTATTTAGTTTTATGTAATTTCTGTCTTAAGTTCATTCTATGTTTGTGCATTTTGAGTTTGTAATAATATAATCTTTATTAAAATTTAAGTTTACTTTTTAAAAAGCTTTTAAAATTTTAAGTAAACAATAAAACAAATTTCATTGTAGCTGCAGACATAGAACAGCTAAGCCGATTTGCTTCTGGAGGCTATTGTGACGATTCAACAATTGTTTATCTCCAGCATCCTTGTGTAATATTAACAGCTCTTGAGGTGTTGGGCTACAAAGTTGTTGCATCTTCTAGTACAAGTGTGAAACAAGATTACAATGAGTACATGTGGACTATGAGAAAGGACTTCTCGGAGCCAGAGCCTGAAGCTGTAATTAAAGCAGGCAAGTTTATATAATATTTTTGTCTTATATTGTGTTTGAATCACAATTGTAATAAAGGATTCTCAGAAATTTTCATTAATTATTGAAGCGTGTATTGCGTGCTTCCACGACACTATACGCCGGTACGGGTAGTTTCCTATTTTATCGAAAGAACGTTGACATTAGCGTTCTCGGGTTAGTAACGTAACGGGATAAATGTGTGCGTGTCTGCTGCGTGAACGTATATATAGCAGTACATACATTAGATACGTATGTACATCCAGTATGCGATACCTGCTTCAATCATCAGTGTATGAAGGGAGTTTTAAAGTGAAGTTTAATTTATTATCGGAATCCTACACGATTTATGGCCAATCCTAATATCGGATTCGTGAAAATCAAAGGCGAATACACATTTTAGTTTCCCATCGATTTGTAAATCCTAAAATTTTTTAGATATACTGTCGTTTACAAAGATTTAAAGAATATTAGGTTATGTACTGTTAAGCCTAAACAAAATGGTAATCGTAAAATGTGGTCTTTTGCATAAAGCACGACTTCGGTAATGCGTTACCTTTATGTAAGTTCGACTTGCGAATTTGGAACTTCAAGACTGAGTGTTATTCGACTTTATCACGATGGTTAAAAAACGTGGAATTGTATGGAACTTTTTCACAAAGAAAGTTCATGGTTCACAAATTACGGCATTTTGTAAATTTTGTGACCAATCATACATTCAAAATGCAACTCGAATGGAAAAGCATATAGAACGTTGTGTTAAATGTCCAGAAAACATAAAACAAGAGTTTATGAATGCTGTAAGAAATAAAAGAGCTAGATCAATATTGACTATGAAATTAGCTGAAGATTGGTCCAATCCACAGTCACAAACTATTCAAAATAATCTTATCAGTAATAACTTAGCAAGTTTAAAAGATTGGGAAATTAACAATCAAATTCCTGATAATAACGCTACAAATGATAGTGATGTAGTAGATTCAAAAAGTTGGAATGGCAATACACAAGAGGAAACTGTACAACCACAAGAAGTGGCATCAAATAGAGAATGGCAAGAGAATATTGAAGAAAACAGAGAAGAACCTGAAGAGTTTGCTACACGTAATTATAAAATTATATTAAATCATACCAATTGTTTTTGAATAATAAAACTAGATTTTTTAAATATGATAAAACAGGATATTAAAAATTTTCCATGATTTTTTCAGATGAAATTCAAGATGTAGTTGGGTCATCTACCTTACCTAGAAGATCTCATTCAAAACGATTTTCTCAATTACCATTACTTTCTGGCCGTACATCAGTGAACTCTATGCTACAAAATAAAACATTACAGGAACAATATTTGGAACGGCGTGCATTAAGACGGATAGCAGAATTAGATTTGCAGCGTAAAACTTTAGAATTTGAAAAATTTCAGTGGGAGTATCAAAAAGAAAAAACTCAGAGTGAAGTACGATGGGCACATGAGTGTTGTATGATGCAATTAAAAGAACAACAGCAGCGTCGATTGATAGAACAAATGTGTAATAGATCTATTGCTCAACAATCAAGTGCATTGTAATATAAAAAAAAAATTTATTTTATTCGCATGTAAATAATTAATTTTATTTATACACTATTTAATAGTGTTAAATCAATTGAACAATTTTATATGTTTAATAAAATTACTTTTACAAGCAAACTGTACAAACATTTGGATTAAGTTAATGGATAGCCAAATAAATTCTTATAAAAAGTTTTAAATTACATTCCATTCTTCGATTGAAGTAGATACTTATTTCATTAAAGGAATTCCAGTTAAAAAAATATTTAATATTGTATACTATGTACTTAAAAGAAATAGAAAAACTATTTATAAAGTATTATTTTAATAATTTAAGAAATTTTGAAATTGTTAAAACATTAAAATTTTTCACTTATGTATTTATAAACATTTGAATAAAGTTGTAAATAAAAGAGGTATATATGCTATATTTTTTTTTACTTTATCCCTCTAAAAAAATTATTTCCAATGTTAGAGTGTGAAGGGAGTGTGATTGAACAAATTTTGTTATAAAATTATAACATTTCTGAATTACATAAAAATATTTGTATTTTAGAACTTAAAGATAACGAGGTCTGAGGTTACTATTTGAGACTGAAATGTCTGAGACGGAAGCAAAAATGTCTGACAAACTTGCACAAATTATCAGTAGTGAATCTTACTACTACGTTGCCGTGAAAGGTTCGCCTTTCTCGCAGGATTGTGTTGCTTTTGGATTATCACGAGATGAAATCCTGGCATTATCTAAGAGATTTCCCAATACGGGAACGGAGGTCGTAAATGGCGTTGCAATAAAAGGTTATTATGAACATTTAATCTATTTATTATTTTATTACTTAAGTAATTTTATTATTTATATATTCAACTCCTTTTCAAATGACTGTAATATATTTGTTTCCTGAAAAATATTTTTTGCGTTATTTAAATAATTCTATATTTTATGCATTATTATTGATTTCAAAACGGACTTTTCTCGCTATAGTATATCGAAAAAGTTTATTAGTATGCAAACGATTATCGACATAGCCACATTTCAAATCCTCTAGCGAAGACTAGCACATCTCGCACTTTTCCCACGAAGACTAGCACATTTCGCGCTCCTAATTTTATAAAATTTATGAAAATCAAAGGGGTTATAAGAATATTGTTGTACAAAAAAGTCTTAATGTGTCTAATTAACATATATATTTGTTCCCATTGTCTTTTTAAACGAGATTCAAAGTGATAAGTGAAATTAATTTGTTTATTAAAATAAATAATTTTTTACTCTTAACTTCGAATTTTGTTTTAAAAAATTAATGGAATAAAATATACATGTTAATTAGACACATTAAGACTGTTTTTTAGGCAAATATTCTTATGTATCCTTTGATTTTCATAATTTTTGTAAAATTAGAAGAGCGAAATGTGCTAGTCTTCGTTGGGAGCGATGATATATATTTTTTAATTTAAATAATTTACGTGAAGTATTGCTTTATAACGTTAAGTTTTTTGTATTTTAATAATTTGATAGTTACGTCATCGGTATAATTAAAATCGATATAGAAATACTTTATGTGTAAGAATTAAGAGAATAACAGAGGCGATTATGGATTTCTTAATCGAAGTTTACATTATTTAAATTGATTTTTAGATTTTTTTGAATTATTAAAGTAATTCGATGATTGTATTGGGTTGTAAAATGTCGGATAACAAACATAATTGATAACAATAAAAAATTGAATAAAAATAACGTTAAATACGATAACGTTGTTAAGTAAATGAAATAATTTTTTTTATTAGGTATAAAATAGAATCATTTTCATAAATGAAAATTTTTTTTGAAAGTTTGTTTCTTGATCGCTATAGAAAATAATAATTTTCCTACAAAATTTTGTTTCTGTGTATGTATTACCAAACAAGCTCTGATATTCCCTTAAAAACGATGTATTTGCATTATTTTCTTTGAAATTTGTAGAATTTCATAATAGAATTCCTAATTATTTTTACTATTTTTTATGTATTCCACTTGTATATTCTTTGATATAAACGTTTTCGTTATCGCCGAATGGTTTTATTATAAATAACCATGAATCTAAAAATGACTGTTGATAATGTAATCGTTTCGTTTCAGGTCCACCAATTACGGTTATAAACGCTCTGTCCGAATTGGGCTATAGAGTCGTTTGTAGCACAGGCGAAGCGGAGATATTATGGACACTTCAAAGAGAAGTCTAAAAGATCTGACATAATACCTAAACGTCTCACGCAGTGAATCTATTGTACAATGTCGTCACACTTTTAATGTAACGCGTCAAACAAAATGTAACGGAATTATAATTTTATCGTCGCGCAGAATTTTAGAAAAGCATGAGTATTAGAACAAATCGGAGATCAAGTTATTCTTTGAAATTTTATTCTGAACATTCAAGACATTGCGTTATTTTAAAGTGTATTTTATTGTGTTATATATGTATTCATAATCATAGCATTTTTAAAGTGGTAAATTTTTGAGGACCAATTTATTATGAACAATTTTAATTTTACAAACAAAAAATGGACTGGAGAGTTTTTACACTGTGAAGAAAACGTGCGATGTTAAATGCAGTACTAAGTACATTTCGTATTTGCTTTTATGTGAAGGATGTATTGAGTATTTTTGATAATTTTACCATTTTTATTGAAGCTTTCTTTAAATTTCCAACACTTTAATATAGAAAGATAGTTAAATGCACGATTTAGTGTAGATGTGCTTGAGAATGAAAAATTTTTAGAGCAGCTAATTTTAAGGAAACAACAAAATAGAAACCAAAATCAAAGATTATTATCAACAGTTATTATTTCAATATACAATACAATAATATATATATATGAAAAAGATTATAAATCTGATGAAAAAAGTATGAAAGGTCATAAACTTATGAGAATTGTGCAATAAGAGTTGCTGATAGTAATATTGAATTAACGATGAAATTATTTGCTTGCAACCTATATTTTAATGAGATTATAGTAGTAATAGTATTTTTTTAAATTGTACTTCATTTATGTATGTGAAATCTACAAATACTGCGGCCTACAATAGTTACTTAAATTGTTTATTGAAAAAGTATATAGAATATGTTTATTAGTGATTATAATTTATGAATTTTACACTTGATGCCTTAAATCAATTTTGATATTTTATTGTCTATCAAATGTGTGTTAAATTTATCGTTAATAAAGTATATGTCATATTATATGAAATTTCTACTGTTTAGTATATGACTGGATAAAAATGAAAATACACATACCTTCAATTTGTGCTTGTGTAATGTTACGTATTTATGTTGAAAATTATTGTAACAATATAAAAATTGTCTAAATGTTCAGATTTCTTTTTATTTTACCCTTTCTCATAGAATATAATAATTATTAGAAGATATTACAGGTATGCATGCATATTAGGTTTCAGATAATCAAATATGGAATCAACAAAGCATTCACATGATGATGGTTCATGCTGCGATTGTACATCAGGAAGTTCTGTTAGGCAGACTTTATCTGAATTAGATTTTGAACGTGGTATATGGTATGCAGGTGTGTATATGGAAACTTTAGGTACAATATTAACATTTAAATAAATTTTTAACAACATTCTATTTTTAATTAATATTAAAGAAAGTATGAAAAATATAAGTTTTTTTCTCATAGCTGTCATGCTTTTATTAATTGTAACTTGTTTAAAATTAAAGTTAATTTAATTAAAATTATTAGAGATTAATGAACCTATTGATTTTAATTCCAAGACAATTATTTTCTATTGAATAGTATTAATCAGGTCATCAGTAGTAGAAAGTTAGTTCATTATATATAGAATTTAAGTGAATTTTTTTTATGTTTATAGCACAGACTAATGATTTGGACAGAGTAAAATCTCTACTGAGTAAAGGTACTTCTCCCAATGCAGAAGATGCTGCAGGATACACAGCTTTGCACTACTCTGCTCGCAATGGTCATGATAAAATTTGTAGAGAACTATTGAATAGTGGAGCTAATGTCAATGCTGTCACACGATCCGGAAGAGCAACACCTCTTCATAGGGCAGCAACACAGAGACACACTCATATAGTTAAATTACTGTTGAATGCTAATGCAGATGCAAATATACAGGATGCAGATGGTTTTACTGCTCTTCATAGAGCAATTATGTCAGACTGTGACCCAGTTTCTAAACTTTTGATCCCTAAAACTAGACTAGATTTGACAGACAAATCTGGATGCACTCCAAAGCAAATGGCTGAGAAAAAGGAAAAACAAGAACTATTTTTATAATAAATACAAAGAACAGTGTGAATAAAAACAATAAAAATTATTATATCTTAAAAATTTTCAAGATTTTATATTCATTTTATATGTTAGTATAAAACTTTTTTCTTAATTTAGAATGAATACATTGTAATTTTAGTGTCAAGTTAATGCAGAATTTTTTTTATTTTTACTATCTTACACATGAAACATCAAAATAAACTAAGTAACTATTCACTGGAGCAACAGTAAAAAAAATTATCTCAGACCTTGAGTTAAAATATCTTAAAGAAATGTAAATAGATGTCATTTCCTTTATGTTGTCGTATACTGAAAAGAAAATTCATTTGCATATCCAATGAGAAAAAGTGCGCGCAAGTGATGCAACAGTACAATACACCCGTTGGGAATGACAAAAGCGCATAGCACTCATTTCGCGCCCCCGACAATCTCTACCAAATCGCGAAAGTATAGAACCATCGTACGAAGCGCCGTTTATCCTTAATATAAGTACGAGAAAGCTCGGGAAAATCAATCGATCGCGCTCGATTATTCCAATGTTCGGGCGTGCGCGCACGCACAGCTCACACGCGTAAAATGTACGTCAGCGCGTACATCGCCAAAAAGCATATTATTAACATATGTATATATACATTGTACGGTTCTCGAGGATCCATTTTTTTTCTTATCGGCTGCGTGTCGGAGGAAAATCGGTGTGTAAAAAGCGAGAAAGAGAGAGAGAGACCAATATAGACAGTAAAAAAAAAGAGAGCAGGACAATATATACGGCGCAACAATGTCATCGACGTTTCCTCTCTCCCTTGTGCGTTCTCTCTTTTTCTCTTTCGGTCTCTCGCGCGACGGGCGCGCGCATGGAGAGCTCAGAGCCGCTTGCGCGCAAGTGAAAAACGTCGATAACGGCAAGACGCACGGGGCGCGCGCGTAACTGGGACATTTACCTTCCACCGCTCGCTCGTTCGCCTGCTCCACGCTCTTTCTCTCTCTTTCTCATGCTGCATGTATACGTGTATTAGTGAAAGGACCGTGCGCTCGCTCGCTCGTGGCTCTACGTCCCTCTCTTTCTCGCACGCGCGGGTCGTGCTCTTGATATTGAATCGGTCGTGCGACATCGGAGCCGCTCGGCCGCGTCCGCGTTAGCTCGGCCGTCCTCGGCGTATGTGTGTGTGCACTGCGAAACGAGAACGGCGCAGTTTCCGCGCGCAACCTCGAAAAAGCCAGGCGAGCGCACACGCACCAGGCGCGCGCAGGGCGGGCCGGTGCTGCCACCTTCGCAACCCGTTTGCGCAATTCTCGCCCGTCGCGCACTCTCACGTATAGAATACACCTCTATATACGCGGCCCAATGCGCGCACATCCACACACACGTATATATATGTATATACACGTGAGATAGAGAAAGAGAGGGACTGAGACTGTGCGAGAGTTTGCTGTGCGGTTGGCAGGCCGTGTCGACTCGACGACAGTCGCACCAGTTGTGTATGAGCGCAGCGCAGGCGAACAGCAGCAGCAGCGACCACGACGACGACGAGGACGAGAACAGCGACACGAGAACGTCGACGAGGTGAAGATATACAAAGAGACACGGCGACCTACGTTCGGGTGTGTGTGTATATGTGTACGACTTTCGTGTGCCGAGGATATACGATAAGGCAGAGGTGTGCGCAAGCCATCGTTGTCCTCGGGGAAGAGAGGGAGAAAGAGCGAGAGAGTGCGTGAAAGCCTCTACTGGAGGAGCGAAAGAAGACGTGCGTTAGGTAAATAGCAGTGCACGCGAGAGGCGATAAGAGAGCGACCGACCCCGGGCCAGGCCAGGTTAGCACCAGCAGCGCTCTCGCGCGCGCCCCGTCTCATGTGTGTGCGTTTACGTGTGTATCCCACCGCGGTGACGAGGAGAGTGCTCGACGTAGGTATATATATATTAGCACTCCACCGGCCGTCGAGGAGTCCGTGATCTGTGTGCGACATTTCTCGGTGCAGTGTCCCGATAAAGTGTCGCGTTGGTGCGCCTATGTGTAAGTGTGCGCTCTCTCTCTCGCTCGTTCTTTCTCTGTGTCAGTGTGCTGCGTTCGCGAGCGCGCTCGTGTATCCGTTCCCGTTGCTGCTGCCCTTGCTATCGGGGGCCCCCGTTGTGGTGTTGTTCTATCTCTACCTGCGTGAGCGCGCGCCCTGGTCGCCGACGACGTCTTTACGTGTGTGTGTACATATATACAAAAACAGAGCCGTGCGGCGACGACGGTCCGCGTGCGTGACGTCACGCGCCTCTTAATCAAGTGCACGGCACGCATACATACTTATAGAGCTCGGGTGAGAGAGAGAGAGAGAGGGAGACGGAGCGATAGGGATCGCCGCTGGCAGGGAGCGAGCGCGAGAACGGGCCACATAAAGACCCCTCGAGGTCGCGAAACGGACGGGAAAATTAGCAACAGCAGCAGCAGAAGTGTGTTTTCGTCGTAGGGCGCCCCCCTTCTCCCCTCCCACCTCCCTCTCTTGTCCCTGACTGCCCCCCGCGTGCGCATGTTTATACACGATAGGGAGGTGCTGCCGCGATCGAAGGACGCACCAGCGGTACACAATATAGTTCCAGCGTGGGCAGGAAGACGCTCCTCGAGCTGTTGATAAGGGCACGGGCGCGCTAACTTCTCGCTGCTGTGTATATATATATCACCGGGTGTGATACGGGGCAAAGTGAGGTACAGTATTAGTAACACGCGGATTGCAGAAAATCGGGAGAGGAAGATAGTGTGCGTGTGTGTGTGCGAAAGACACGATGCTCCACGAATGAGAGAGCAGGAGAACCTAACCTCACTTTCGTGTGGGACCGTCTAACCTAACCCCGAGGAAAAAAAACGGGGAGAGAACGGGGCTCTGGGCAGAGAGTAAGAGAGACAAGTTCGCGCATAGAAAAAGAGATCAGTCTTTTGCGCCGTCGCGGAAACCCGAGCGTGTGTTACTACTGCTTGTGTGACCGTACGTCTATACTTATCAATCCTCGCGGATTTTTCCACGAGCGTTCATCGACTTTTGTATGTGCATTATGCTGCTGCTTCGCAAGTAAGAGAAGGATATACAACACGGGAGGTTATAGGCGCCGCCAACGTAATCCCGAGTTCACGATCTCCGCGAGCGCCCGAGGAGAACGGAGCAGAGCTGTCTCTCTCCTGTATTATATACCTATGCTAGCGGTGAAGTGTGCGTGTGCACATACATATGAATATGTGTGTGTAGTAGATGAAGGTGCGGAACTCGTAACAACGAGCCGGTAAGAGTGTTCGTGGTCTCGGTCACAGAGTGGCAAAAGGTTACGAAGGTGGAAGACGATCGACCAGTAGATAAACATTGAGCGCAGTTTTTTTTTTGTGTGTGCGTGCGTGTATACGTGTGTGGGATACCATGTGTATATAAGTGTGCGCTCCGCGATCAAGGTCTCGCTCGCTCGCTCGTTCGTTCTTTCTCGGCGCAGACACATACACAACGTTGCGCTGTGCTACCGTCGCTGCTGCTCGCAGTTAGCGATTTCGGAGCAGGTTGGGAGAGAACATCAGCCCTCTTCTTCTTCTTCGTCTTCTCTTTCTTCTCCGCAACATTATCGCGCGTTTTTTGCGCTTTTCGTTAACGTAGCCCCGAGCGCTCGTTGAACTCTTGTACGTATATATTCACGTGTATCTATATACGTATATCGTTGGTGTGTGTACGCGGGGTATACGCACTCATGTCTTGAAGGTGCAGAATTTCGGCAGCGCCGCTCGCGTTCGCGACCGGGAGCTGGATAGGATATATAGGCCTCTCTCTCCCTGGCCTTTTCTCTCTGTCTCCGTCTCTCCTTTTCCGCGATGCTCGCACGCACACACACACATGTACAAGTGCGTGTACAGCCGAAAGTCGCTGCTTCGCAGTGTGGCGACAGTTTGTTTTGTTTCTCTCTTTGCCAAGCGTTAACTCGGTTCGTATCTCCTCTCTTGCGCGCGTTCGCGAGTCGTTTTCCTAGAAATCTTAGACGGCGCGAGTTCGCAACGACGAAGCGCCTTATTCTTCTCCTTCCAGTAGCGCTGCTCCATGCTTTCGCAATGCAAAATCTAAGCGTGCGCGCATGTGATTCCACTTTCGTCGATGCCTTTCTTCCTCGTATCTCTTTCTCTTTCTTTCTTTCTTTCTCTGCGTGGTATATTATTTGTTTTCGTTGCTTTTTCAACGGCACAGTCGAGAGTCGTCACGCTGTGGTACACAACATACATTGTCTCTCGGACGCGGGCATGCGGCGTGCACACACGACGTGTCCCATTCAGCAGGCGACAGACGGAGACCTGCGGATTGACTTGTAATGGGATGCTACCAGCATGGCAACTCGCGCCCCGACACGATGAGACAGCTTCGTTGATTCTGCTTTAAATCAATTTTACTCTCTTTCTCTCCTCCTCTACCCACATATTATGCTCTCTTCACTTTTTTAATATGCGCGCACTTATATACCTCGCACATCGTAATATGTTTTAACACCTGCCTCGGATGTTTATTTTTTCTCGCTCATGGCTTTGGTAAACAGAAGCACGCACGGGGCCGTACATATATATATATATATATACACACACACACACACACACATATACGCGAGGCGTAATAATCTTGGACTTTATACATGCGTGTTCGCAGTGAAATGCGAGATCGAGCGCACATATACAAAGCTCCAATATACCTTCATACGCGTGTGCGAGGCAGTGCATAAAACGTGATGGATTAAAGCCCTTCGCAAGCTCCCTCATCTCACTGCCTGTGTGTGTGTGTGCGTGTGTGTATATATACATGCGTGCGCGTCCGTGTATGTATGGGCGACCAATCGATAACCGACACGCGCGAAAAACTTAATTACTTAATTCACGAGCACATACACGCGCGCGCGCGTGCGTTCGTTGTAACGAAGCTTTTCTTTCTCCTTTTTTCCCTCTCTTATACGTGCGTCCTCCTCTCGCTCTCGTGTCGATAGCACATTAATCCGACACGAAATCGAAGTTGCACGGGCACGTACTCTCGACGTGTATACGCGCGCAGCTTTCGGCCGGACCGTGCGCGCACCACCGACCTCGAGAACTTTCCTAAGCCGACGCGAGATTTACTGGTCCGCGCACGACGTGTAGATATATCCCCTCCGGAGAAATATATAGCCGCAGAGGAAGAAGAGATAGAGAGGCAAGCATCGCTCCGATTATGATCAAACGCACGCACGCACGCAGGCTCATCCACCCACCCACCCACGGTGTATGTGTATCGCGTAAATTTGCCATCGGTATCTTGTGAGAAAGCGCGGAGGTGGCTGTGTATAGCAGCAACGATGGAAGCGCTTCGTCGAGCGTCAAGGTTGCAAAACGAAAATATCGCCCGGTGCGCGTATCTCTCCCTCTCGCATTTTATTTTTAACGGGCTTCGACTCCCTCTCTTTCTTTCTCACAACGATGCTGCTTCGCCGTGTGATTTTTTTTCTCTCACGCGTGCGTTCCGCGTGCAGCCACCTAGCTTTAACAGTATATAGAGAAAGAAAAACAAATAGCAATAAGAATGAGACTCAAGAGAGTATATTTATATTTGCGAAACAATCGATTCTAATGCACGTTTTCTCTTTTGTCCGCAGGTGTGTCGTCGGCGCAGTACCAGCAGAGTAGCAGCAGTCGCAGTAGCAGTGGAACGAGGTGCACACGCAGTACTGCAACGTGACTCGTGCTAACACCACGTGGTGACCAACGAGCCTCCAGAATTGATCAAGCCTATATGCGAGTGCTGTGTAACGAAGAGCTCGTGCAATTTGGAGATTCCGAGAGGTGAAGTGCAGCTGCACTATACTGCTGGCAGCGTGACGAAAGCCGCGGAGAAGTCGTGGTAGTAGTAGATGGAGCTTCGGCCCGGATTCACCGACGACGAGGCCCTGAGCAGCAGCAGCAGCAGCAGCAGACACGTTCACCTTCTTCCACGACGGAGGAGAAGACAAAAGCCACGGTCCGCGTGGTACGCGCGATAGGCGCACGTAGAAAATAATACGGCCTCTATGCAAGTCTCAGTGTCCGCGTTGCCTCTCGTGTATAGAGCGTATACACAGCGGCAACCCTTACAGTTGGGCCCTCACGTTTAGTAATAGAAACTCTGGAAGGTAGATTCTTCCTTCTTTTTTTTTCTCACCAAGACAAAGGCGCCTGTGGCGAGTGGTAGTGTGCGTTTATGTGTACGTGCGGGATCTCGCGCTAGAAGCGACAACGGCTTTATCACAACGACGAATTTCCAAAGTGCGAAATTCGAGAAGGAGGAGAGACCAAGTAGTGTTGTCGCGGGCGACTCGTGAGGTGAATATTTATCGCAGAGTGACGTTCTACGATCGATGTAATATTGTGCTTATGATATAGTGCTGTTTGTATCATTGCTTCTGTTAACTCGGGGGTAATAAAGAAGGATAGAGAAAGAAAGAAATAAAGTGGTGAAGAACGAGAGTGAACCGAGAAGTGCTCCTACCTCCGACTTTTCGCGTGACCCGTCTTCCGCCGTGGTGTGGAGGGTGGAGGGCGAGGGCGAGAGCCGAGGTGGAGGTGGTGGTGGTGGTGGTGGGGGTGGTAGCAGTAGTGTCGTCAACGTGGAAGATTGCCCGGTCGCGACGGACGCGCTGATAACGACGGATCATCATCGCAGCAGATTCGTCGCCGCCGCCACGCCTAACCTCGATGAGAGGAGGCACATGTCCATTGCTGCCGCCGAAAATGCAGGGTGAGTCAGACACACATACACATCATGTGCATTTAATCTCCCTCCCCATTTCTCGTACGAGTCAGCTGATTTCCCACAAGTTCTCGTACCTTTTAAATTTCTGTATATACACAACACACACACTCTCTCGGTCCCTTCTCTCCCACCTACGCGCTATCGTTGCGGGCCTTTCTCTTTCTCTTCCGTTGGTCGATGTATGTATATATATATATATTTCGCGAAGAAGCCCAAAACTCTCACATCGCATCACGTTTTCGCATTGTACGAGAACAAGAGAAAGAGATAGAGAGTGAGCAAGGAAGAGCAGCGGTGGCGGAGAGATATTCGGTGGGGAAAAGGCACGCGCGATGACGAGCGAGCGGAAGGGGGAAAAGCCTTGGCCCGGATACACCGAGCGCGATTGCTGCTAGCAGCATAGTCGACGACAGCGTGCCACTGCTTACTGTTGCTTATACTGATGTGATGGCTTAACCCTGGATAGCAGGCGTGCGCGCAACACCATGGGACTTTTCATGAGATTTGCGTTTTTTCTCTGTTTCTCTCTGGTGTCGAGTCTCGCCAACAGATACGCGTTATGTCATTTTTCTCTCTGTCTCTCCCTCGAGCGTGGGAGAAAGAGGGGACATTGGTTTTTATTTTCGATTCACGTTTTTATGTAAGAGCGTGAACTATCGTACGATTGTCTATTAAAGGGAGGATGATGCGTGATTCGGGAAGGTGACGATTAGATATTTTAAAAGTTAATCGTAGGGATTCGAATGTTCGTGTGGCGCGCGTGTATATGCCTCACCTGTCAAACGTTTAACTTCGCAGTAACAATTAAGCAAGACACTTTAAAACGATAGATCTCATGGTATAAATAAGCTATAGAGCTTCATAAATAAACGAATTCAATATTACACATTTCAATAATTAAACGTATGTGTACAATCGTGCGAGAAAACTGACGAAAAAAACTCCTCGACTCCGTTCCGTCAGCTCCATCGAAAACTATACGCTTATAAAGTGGGCCACGAGCACGATTCCTTTTTTCTGCCCCTTCCTCTGTCTCTCTCTCCCTCTCATCGCGATTCGCCTAGTCTCGCTCGCAAAAGTTTCTCTCCACGGCAAGAGCGCGTAACCGCGAACAGCGACGACGGCCGCTCGAAAGTTTTCGAGCCTGCCCTTGGCAGAGAGCGAACGGGTATAAGCGTGCGCGCGCGAGCAAGCGAGTCAGCGCCCGATTTTTTCGAAAGCGAAGCAAGTCTCTCTCTTTCTCGCGTGCCTTCGTCACGTTTCGCGAGTATATATAACAGCAGCGATGTGTATAGTGCCTAGGTGCACCTGTTATTTCCACAAAAGAGCGAGTGAACGTGGGCCGCTTCTTCCTCTTCCCTTCTCTTGCCTTCTGGGGCTCGCTCGCCCAATTGGCTTTTCAGCGTCTATCGAACCCCGATGGTTCCACCTCGCGCGCGTGTCTTACATAGTTCGTACGCTTCTCTTCTTTTCGATACATATACATTCTCTTCGGTGATCTTCTTCGTATATCCCTCAGGCTGCTTCGTCTCGCTTCTTTCTCTCCATACGTATATATATGTGTAGTATATTCGGACTGCAGGAACATTGCGAGAAATTCTTGCTCTCTTAAGAGAAACAGAGAGAGAGAGAGTTTTTATTGCGAGCCACGCTATTGGGCTACGCGAGATTTCGGTTTTTACGGCGGGCTCTTTAGCGGGCTGCAAATGAACTTTGCAGAGCAGTGTTCGCGCGCGCCATCCGAGATTTCTCGCCTCTTCTCTCTCTCTCTCCCTTTTGTCGACGCAAACTATACGTGTGTATGCGCGCGTGCGCGCACGTATTCTTTCATTAGCGAGCGCGCGCACACATCCTCCTGATTTTTATCGCAACTCGTTCCCCGCGCGCGCGCGTGTGCGTGTGTATGTATCTAGTTATGCTTTCGCAATAATTAACGCGTGCCTCGTTGCTGCCGCTGCTGTTTTGCAGCGTCGGCTATACGCACGCCTCGTGTTTCGAGCGTTGTAAAAGCAAAGTAAATAATGTGATTAACGGTTACAAAAAGTTACGTGATTTATATTAGAGAATGATGAAGGATAGAGCGCGTGTGCGATGATTTTTTCGCACGCACGTATATATATATACACTGCACATAGTGCACACATACGCACGCGTGCGGTGCGCAGTCGCGGAGCCGCAGATCCGGGGATGGCTTCGATGCTTTCTTAGCCCCGAGTGAACATGAGCGCGTTCCGTTACGTAACCGCTATAGCGTACATATAGTCCGGCCTGTTTTCTGCCGCGGGTTGTGTCTGTGTCTTTTAGAGAGGGACGATTAATGCAAAGTGTGTGAAAGTAGCAGTAATTGTTTTGTCGTATAACTGACCGGGAACGATAAGAAAAGGAAGGTAATGACGCCTGACGGTGGGGTGCGAGAAAGACCTCTAGTAGTAGTAGTAGTAGTAGTCAGTATACTATGTAAGCCTCTCGCGCGCACCGATAATATAATTCCGTGACGATATCCGGCGAAGAGAGGGAGAAAGAGGAAGCCTCTCAAAAGTTCAACGCCAACGCGCTGCGTGTTGCTTGCAACTCTCGCTCTCTTGCACTCTTTACCTTTGCCTTCTACATTCGATTTTCCAGCGTTGGTGGTCTCTCTCGGGTGCAAAGTAAAAGGAAAAAAAAAATACACGCAATAACTGAAGTAAAACTCGAGCTTTGCTTTTCCATCGCTTCTTCGTTTTTCCGTATCTGCGCACATTAATTCAAACGGAAACAATATCGAACGAATAAATTTTTTTCCTGCAAAAAGTAATTTAAAGACCAGAAAAAAATCTAGCGTGTTTCGAGCGCTCTTAAAATTTTAAAATCGGAATTTTTCGTCTCTTCATAACCGAAAGGGCTCTACTGCCTAGAGAGAGAAAGAGAGAGAGAGAGAGAGAGAGAGAGAGAGAGAGAGAGAGAGAGAGAGAACGAGAGCGCGAGTTGCTGCTGCTGGCACGAACACAAGCGAAATTCTGTTGTGGGCCAACGCACAAACGCGCTTCTGCGAATGGTTCTATCGCCGCCGTTGTGTGTATCCTTTGACTCTCTCTCTCTCTCTCTCTCTTTCTCTTTCTGTCCGTCTTTGTCAGATCGCTCGGCTTCTCTACTCTTTGCAAAAGCGCTCTACTACCGCTGCTGCTACAGAGAGTGGAGCGAGAAAGAGAGCGCGCGCTCGCGTCATACGTTGCGGTTTACGCTTTGTCGGGGGATAGCCATCTTTATGCGCCGTCGAGTCGTTGCCGCTGCCGCTGTTGCTGCTACTGCTGCTGTGAGCGCGCACAGAGCGGTGTGAACGACTCCTTCGTCCTTGAACCTATTAGGCGCCGAGACTCTCTCGTGGCGCGATATTCCGTCTTTCTTTCTCGCTTGTGCACGCGGTGTGTTATATATGCGCGCATGTGTATATAGCTACCGCCTCCCTTGCGTCCGTTAAGCCTTTCGTCGCTTTCTGTCCTTTTCTCTCCCGCGTGCTCGCGCGCTCGCGAGAGCGTGTCTAGGCGACGACGACTTTTCCTACTATACCGCTGATTTCTGACCCCCTTGCACGCACTCGTGCGCGCCTGCTCAGCTGGCGAGCAGTAGCAGCAGGCGTTGTTGTGGTATTGTGTCCCCTTGTGCGAGCGCGTGTTGCTCTCGCGGACTCGTCTATTACGTGCGCGCCCCAGAGACGAGGATGACGGAGTTCGTTGTATATACTTGCTGTGTTATTGTCGTTTGGCGGTGTATGTTACGATCGGTTATTGAAGACAAACGTTTGTTTTAATGTAGCATTGAATTGTATAGATCACTCATTGTCCGGATTGTTAGAGATAGTTACTTTCGAATCGTGTTTTCATTTAGAATTTAATAGCGAATAATTTGGTTTTATGGAGCACTTATGATACAAAATTAAGTTAACTTTGTTTTCATCTCGCGATTATTCGAATAGAAATTGTATCAATGAAAATCATGTTAAGATAGAAATGCCGTGATGCTCTAATTATCACTGATAATTATTTCAAGTCATATCGTTTCAAAGTCATTTATACTTGCATTTATACTCGCTTACATTTGCACATTAGATTGTATCCAATTAAAAGTGTTTAGAAATACATACAAATAATACTTAAAAATAGTATAAAAATGAAGAACAGCCCGTTTTATTGCTACATTTTATGTAACTAAATGACTAATTACATTTTAAATACTCGATAAGAATTTTATTGATACATGTAATATTTGCATAGCACTATAAATCAAAATTGTGTATTTAAGTGGATTTTTAGAACTTTTTTCAACGAATCTTAGCAATTTATTGTGAAATTTTTCTTTTCATCATATAAACTTCAAATTCTCAACACTTACCACCGCACACCTTCTATCACTTGATAATAAAAGAAAAAAATAGTGTATACCATTGTGTACTAGGACTTTTTTCTTTTGGGCTTGAAAGCTGCGAGTTTTCTTATTCTTTTCACTGATACAAAAGGGTCTTGAAAATGGCTATTGTTAAAGTTTTAGATTCATTGTGAGCCAAAATCAGTTCTTATTGACTTCATACTTTATAAATAAATTACAACTTTTTAAATCTCGAAGAACTTTTTGTTAACACGTCGAGAAGAAACTCTAAAAGTTTATTTATCATTTCAAATATTTAGAAGTTTAAACTCACACAAATCTAAAAGGATTATCTTTGATTGTATAAGAGATTAGTTTTCTTTGCGGTGGCACGCCAAGAATAAAGAAAAAAGAGAACTGCTCTATTCAACGGGGCATGCATATAAAATCGGTGAATGTATTACTTTGTGATGAAAGCTCGATCGTTTTTATAATTACAGACCGACTGTATCAAGGTGAAATGTTTTCGTAAATTATACTACGCCTCTCTCGAAACTCGAAACTCCTATACAGATGAGAATTTTTTTACCGCCACCGCTGCTGCCGTTGTCGAGCGAGCGTTGTGCTGAACTTTCATTTTCGTGAGGTTTTAAGAGATTGCTCGCGATTACGTAACCTGGCAGCTCGCTGGCGTGATAAACGTTCCGTTAACTACTCCTAAATACCCCAGCGCATTGTGTTTGGAAAACATTCGAAACTCTTGGTAAATTGTTATAGGGAGAGGGAACGAAAATGGGAGGGTGAGAGAGAGAGACAACGTCAAATTGAAAAAGCCAAAGACGAAAATTTAATATTAATGCAATTTTTACATCGTGCCCAAAGAACATACCACGACATTCTCATTAAATTTATCTAATGCGATAATAATAATGTTGACGTATCTTATCGGATTTTTTTTCTCCGAACTGGCTCCATGCACTTTTGTAAGGCTACACGTACGCACGTTTTATATAATTACAAAAGCAATAAATTTACAATATTTTTCACGCGAAAAGTTCACGCGCGCACGATGCGCTATATAGTGTACAACGAAGCGTTTGAACTTGAGAAGCGCGGGCATCACACTATCGTCGTCTCCTATTTTTGGAAACGTTGCACACAGCAGCGAAAGTGCCATCGAGAGGCATTAGAAAACATTTTTCAGCGCTGAGTCAATGCTCGCGCTCGCACGCGTGTATTTTTTTCCTTCACTCACACGTCGTTGACGTATATTATACTTACAGAGAGAGAATCTCAAATACGTCCCCGCGCCAGCGAGTGCATTGTCTTCCCGAGTTCTGTGTGTGTGTGTTTTTCTCTTTACCGCGTTTGCCTGTAACATCCTCGTCCACTATAGCGAATATTCAAATTCCTCACACCGATAATGTTACTCTCTCTTTCTTTCGGACACTCGCATTGAGCGACTATGACGCGTGCGCACTCGTTCTCTCTCTCAGCTCGCTCCGGGACAATAAACTTTTCTGGGGGTATGTTGTATAGGGTTCAAAGGACGCAGCGGCAAGCAGCAGCGCGTTAGGGGCCAGCCCGTTAAAAGGTTAACCGCTCGAGTTTACTCGAGTTTCTTGCCCTTCCACCGACGCGTGCTCATATACGTACCGTACGCAATACGGCGCGCGATGGGGGGAAAATATATATACGAAATCGCGCGGGGGCACGAAATAGCGAAAAGGCACGGCGGAAAAAGGAAAGAGATAGAGAGAGAGAGAGAGAGAGAAAGAGCAAAAAATGTGCGCGCTGCCAAAACGACGCCGGGCGCTCTCTCGCAAGCGCGCGCTCGCACGATGGTAATCGAAGCCGCCGGGTCGACGCTTTTGCACAGAAGAGAGAGAGAGAGGAGAAACATACACACACATACATACATACATACATATCTGTGGCCAGTCGAACGACCCCGTGCACTGCAAAAGTCGCGAGCGAGAGCGCTCGAGTCGTCGGTTATGACGAGCGAGTTATTTGGTCATCCTATTCCCGTCCAATTAGTTTAATGACACGATAACAGCGCGCGACCGCGCGCGCGCGCGTACAGCAGCTTTTTTCAGCAACGAAAACAAACACGTTTTATTTTCTACAACGCCACGGTGTGTGTTATTTTAATTTTTTAATAACGGTTTGAAAAATAACGTTCGGATGTAAAGACGATTGGAAATATTAATGAGATGTTCTCCTGAAGGTCAGGTTCTTTTTTTTTATTAATTAGCCATTTGGAAAATATCCATTGTTTTATCAACGTAAGCACTATTTTAAGTGGGAATAATTAACAATAAACAGGATTTCGCTGTACGAGCCCGCCGCTTAAAATAACCCTGAACATTCTATATCTAGATATCTACTTTGGATAAGATAATATTTTGTATATCGCGTTACGCGATACAGTCTTTATGATTATGCGAAATAAATATTAAACGCTTGTTTTTATTACATACTATTGTTCAATATGAAAGTAAACTTAACGAGAACAAAAGGATGCAAGTGAAATAATATATAATATTCATAAATAGCATTATGTTTGCGTCTCTTTTTATACTATGATATACTATATATTACATCCGTAAATGCGCTTGTTTTTCAACGTGTTATTATTAGCAATGCAAATCATGTACATATACAATTTTATTGAAAAAATTCTATCAACAAAATTTCTACTGAACAACTTCGTTTATTTTGTTTTATTTTGTCCGTCTCGTATTTCTAATAAATAATTTAACTCGAACACTCTTGACTTCCCCGCCTGAAGAGGGCTCGACCTCCCACACACTGTACAGCATCGAAAATTCTCTCCACGAAAATCCACCTGCCGAAAATCATCACACGCTTGCGCGCGCACACGACCGTGCGCATATACACATACCATCCGCTTGCTTTTTTTTCTTCTTTTTCCTCTCCGCGTGCGACGGAAACAAATAGAGTTGTTTACCAGTTCTGATACCGTCGGGCCACGTTCGCGAAAACTGCGGTTCTCTTATCGCGCGAGTCTCGTCTCTCCTTTCGTATCCTTTCATCTAATAGTAGAAGTAGTAATACGCAAGAAGTGTATGTGTATAACTGTATACCATATCCTTGAGAAATTTTCAGACGCGTGCGCGATCGGGAAATCGATTTCCCCGCGCGTGGGAATGCGATTGAGGGGGAGAGATCGCTAGTGCGAGAGAATTGCGTCAGGCTAAACGCGTAGATTTCTTTTCGGTTAATCGATGCCGGCGCGGAGTTAGTTAACGTTCGATCGCTGAACGCAATACATGTGTGCGTGTGGTATGGAATTTCGCGTTGATTTGCATGAAAGAAATCGCCGGACGGACGCACGAAATTCTGTCTTAATTAGCGGAGAGTCTCGACGAAAGAGCGACGAGCAGCAGCTGCGCGGTGTTGTTGCGTTAGAATCATTAGCAAAAGGGAGAATGATCGTCGCCCGATCTCGTATAAGCGATTGCAACGATTGCCATTTACGCGCGCTTGTTTACTATACAAATATTACATACGTTATTTACATTCCGATAAAGTGGGTTGCATCTTTTTGTACAATCTCTCGCGTCGTATATACGCGCGGCAGTCGGATTTATTATTCCACATCGGTGATTTTACCGTGCGTTATTCACATTCGATAATGCATGCTATAGTCATTATGTGCTTATATACGCTTATGTGTACGAAGAGAATCGATTTTTACAGAACGTGTAATTTTGAAAAAAGCCTTTTCAATAGCGCGCGTACGAGGCATATGTTGACAAATCTAGTATATTTGGTGTTTAGAATGTAAACATTGACGTAGAGCGTCGGCATACGAGTTTGACGGAAAATCGATGAGCTGAGATCTAAACAAGATAATAAGTGGCGAGAGCTGCGCGCTTACCGGTACGAGAGCGCGTGTACAGTGGCAATTTTTTTTACACCTTCGTGGCTATATCTAAATCCACCGGGGTTTATAGGCTTTTTTTTATATTTTGCGACGACGACTGAAATACTTAAATTCCAACTTGTCAGCGAAATTTCGATTGAATAATTGAGGAGGATGTTGAACCGAAATGAGCGGAAACGTATTTTGCAGAAATTCGCCGAATCGTCCAACTTGTCGCCTACACTGTGTTCGCAAAAAAAAACTACGTAACTGAAGGTTCTCTTTTAAATATTAATGTATGTTTTATCGACGATCAACTGTAAATATTAGTTAAATTCTTTTTTAAATGCACTCTTTGATTTCAATGTGTAAGATATCGTGTTTTTCTATAAAATATCACGTTATTCATCCATCCATCTACACCGAAAACAAAAACAACAACAACAGATGTTTTGTCGTTTTGCCTAAACCAGATGAAATAGATTAGATTTCCATCAACAATCGATACTCGTCCTAAAATAGTTGTCCTTTCGCACCTCTCCCACGAAAAATTCCAAAGCTCCGCGTACAAAAATCCTACCTCCATTACGACCCTATAAACCATAAAACAGCGCACAACGCTTTAACGAATAGAAAAATCTCTATCAAACCATAGAGCTGCAACCTCAAAACAAAACGAAGAGAAAAAAAAATAATAAAAAGAAACGCGAACACGTTCCCGCAAAAAAGCCCCTCTCTTTTGTCTGCAAAACGATTTCCGTCACGGCACTCGCGCGAGAGAGAAAAGGCCAAAGGCAAACCTTGCGCGACAAAAAGAAGTGCGACAAATCGCGCAAACGCGCTCGAGCCTCCGTCGTAGATCTCCGCGGCAACAGCAGCAGCAGCAGCAGCAGCAGCAGTAGTGTGGTGTATAGTAGTAGTAGTAGTAGTAGTAGTAGTAGTAGTAGTAACCGGCCGGCACATCTCGCGCGAAGAGAGCCGGTAAGAAAATCGTGCAGCCAGCGTGCAGAATAATCGCTCCCTCTCTCTTCTATGCTTCGCGGTTCCCTCTCTCCAGGGGCACACACAAGTCTCGCGCCTGGCCTGTGCGCTCGCAGCTGTTTTGGTCCTCCTCTCTAGCCGCTGCTCGCTATTCGTTCGCTCTTTTTTTTGCACAGCTGCAGGGTGCAACGCAGCACTAGACGACGACGTTTGCCATTATCGAGCGTTCTCCGCATGAAATAAAGAAGTGCAGTATAACGCTGCGGTGAAAGAAAGATAGTGCAGTTACGGAAGAGAGAGGGAGAGAGAGAGAGAATCGGCATGATATTTTCCGAATAGCGAGCGTGAGTCACGTGGACGAGTCTGTAGCAGGGCGAGCGCTCGCGCTGCGGAGAGCGGCAGCAGCAGCAGCAGCGGGATGGCCGTGCGCGCGCTCGAGCGACGTTGCCAAGTTGAGTCTGCAGCAGCAGCAGCCAGCCGTATATACACCGCGTACACACACCGCTAACAGCAGCAGCAGCAGCAGCTTTCTTTCCTCGGCGTTGCTCCTCCTGGAGAGGGAGAGAGAAAGAGAGAGAGGATCGACGGCGCGGCGCCGCGTGCTGCTGCCGCCGCCGCCGAGTGGCCCACCTAGCACACACAGAGTCCGTTTCTGTGTTTCGCCCAGAGTCGGATATCTCTGTCGTCGTCTGAGTCTCATGCTCGTGAAAAAATTCACAAAAGCGCGAACCTTGCGCTGCCTCCTTCTTTCTTTCTTCTTTTTTCGCCTTGTCTATACTATTTCTCTCCTCTTTCTATGAGAGACGATGTTGCCCGTTTGTATGTGGACCTTCTTTCTCCTCTCTTTCTCTCCCCTTCGCCCCTCTTCTACGAAAGAGTTCGTGCGCGCTTTCATTCCTTTGCTACGGCTGGTATATGTATACGACCAGAAAAGTAACTTGTTTCGGAGGATTTTTTTTCCTTCATAATTTTTAGGGAATTTCGAAAACTACCAGCCTTTTTGTTCCTTGAGGCCACACGTAATATACATTTCTTCTTTTTTTTTGGGTCGACGAAAATTTGCTGCTTTTTTAACGACTAGACCTTGTATGTTTTTTCTCAACAGAGAACACAATTCTCTAGTTTGCGTGAGTGTGTTGCTATGTGTTCGCCGGGAATAACGTTTTTTTTTTGATCCATTAAATGAAATCTTAGCCGTGCGAGCGCGCGGAAAGTTTTCGTGATCTGGAGTTACATTATATTAGCGAGAGAGCTGAAAGAACGTTCATTTTATTGCTATAGTTTTCAATTTAAATAAAAACTTTCTTTCTTCTATCTCTCCAAGTTTAAAATGAAAAATACTTTATACACGCTTCTATACGTTTCATTGAGAGATATCGACTGTACATAAGCTCGGTGATAAATTCGTCTCTATTACGGTAATAACCTTTCGCCGTATTTTTGTCTTCCTTTCAACTATAGAATACAGTTTCCATCGCCGAATTACAGATTTAAAACCGCCTGCGCGCTTGTTATACAGCTCAGCCGATACGATAAATGATAAATCAAACAAGTGAATGTATTATTCGAAGCTGTATATATATATGTGCACATGAAACGATTAGGCTCCATCGTGATTTCTTAGCCGTTAAGAAACACATACACGCATTATATATACATCTATCTCATTCTCCTCTATGGCCGCTGTGTGAAAAGCGAGATCGGATAAACAGCGGGAAGGGAGATATTCAGCGCCCCGCGATTCATTAATATTATAATGAAATATTCCTTTCGTCATATCCCAAGTCCGTATCTAACCGACCGCCTTGGCTATCAAATCTCGATAAATAACATAATAAAGCGGCTCGCGGTCTTTCCCGCCTGCCGTCGCCGTTGGCTGTCGCGAAAGATGAAAAAACATTCTCGCGACGTTCTCGGATTCGTATATAGACGCAGAGAGAAAGAGACTTTTACAAGGTTCTCTCTCTCTTTCTCTTTATCATTCGCTCTGCACAAACGATACACATTGAATCGAAGAAAAAAAGAAACCGAGAATGCACACGTATATTCCTCGCATTAATTTGAAAGGCAAAGCGCAGCGGCAGCAGCGGCAACAGCAGTAGTTGCGCGCTTGTGTGCACTTATAAAGCGAGAGAGCGCACGAAATCGGCATTGTCGATTAGACTGGCGCGATAACCTGGGTCACGACATCGCGCGCAAAAGAACTCGAAAACTCTCCACCATATACATATATATATATCGAAGCGCGAGAGACTCAATGACCGAAATTCGACTTTCTTTCTGCTGTATCTCGCTTTTTCTCTGTCTCTCTCTCTCTCTCTCCCTTGGTGTGGTATACACATGGCTGTATAAACGTGAATCGTGCATATATTGTCGAAACTGTCCGCGTGCATACGGTCTCGCACGTTATTGCGTCAGCGCGCGGGTTGTATGGGAGCAGCAGCGTGTGTACGCCAATATGCAGATTTTACGAGATTATTGCATTGTCGGGAAAAAGATAAATAAAGGGTTATTCTTTGATTAAATTTCCAAGGATTATAAGAGATCCGAAGTCGCGGTGGGGGAGGTTTATAACCTCTTCGCTGCTATTTGCAGTGTCTTTTGTTTTTTATTGAAATATTCATCGCTGATTTCCTGGTGATTCGTGTGCGCTCTCTTCTCTCTTTCGCCGTGGAACGGTCGCGTATACTATATCGGCGCGATCTTCCAATGTCCTCAATTTTTCATCGATATATTGCCGATTGAGCGCGATATATATTATATATTGAGGCGCGCAACCGCGAGAGAAGAAGCCGCGCAACAACAATAAATCATTAGCGGAATATTACCTCAATGTAGTTTTGCAATATACTTAGTTTCCGAGAGCATTGATGTTTTTCTTGCCGTTTAGGTACATATACATACTGACTGCATTGTTGGAAGTGGACGAAATTGAACGGTTAATTAGAATGTATAAATATTTAGTTATTAAAAGCAAGATAAACAACTCAGACGCGCGTGCGGACGTTAAAAAATAAAAATTCACTCTATATATCAGTCGTTGAAAAAAAAAAATGAATAATTCAGGTCTTGTAAATCTTTAGCTGCGATAAAAAAGGAAAAACTTTACGTTCTTCATTTAGACGGCTACATATATGCAACATATATTGAACTTCACATTGTAGTAATATAGCTTTAACATACATTAAAATGTTTTACCAAAGACTTGAGATTTCACGTTTATTGAAATGTAATCTCACGATAAACTTTGCGCCTGATAATGCATGCAATCAAAATAAAACGTCGTTGTTTATAGAGCGGTTTAATAATTTTCTTCGTTAACTTAAACCAATCATCCGAAATACTTGAAACAAAACCATTATATAGACGATCGAAGAGCCAACGATGGCAATATAAGCGCGCGCGGAGAAGGAGCAGCAATACACAAACACAGAGCCAGATTACGTTTTATTATACAACGATAACACAATGAGGGTTACCTATATATTATTTCACTTTCTCCACTCGCTGGACGCCGCCGCCGCATCCTTCTGTGTGCCGTTTCTTCTCTCTCTCTCTTGCTGCGCTGCGTTCACTCACGCGCACATATACGTTTATATATACACACATACATATATATATAGAGAGAGACGGCGGCAGAGGCAGTCGTGCGCCAGAGGCCGTAATGAGGCGCCGCATTATGCTGAAGCATGTGCGCGCCCGCTCGCTCGCGGCTAGCCGGTCAGCTCGCACTCTCTTCCTTGCTCATACCAGCAACTGTGTTCTCTCTCTCTCTCTCTCTTCATGACGGCGAGTCTCGGCTTGAATATAGTTCATAGTCGCGCGTACGCTCGTGTATAAGTCACTATGCGGCTATACGACGACGATCTTTACGCGCGTTTCTTCTCTCTCTCTCTCTCTCTCTCTCTCTCTCTCTCTCTCTATTTCTCTCCCTCACTTCTTGGCGCGTCGTTTCCGAGGCTTCCGGCTTTTGCGGGAGAAGAGGATGATGGTGGTCAGTGGAGCTAAGTTTAGAGATAAAGTTAACGTTTCGTTTTTTTACTCGAGGAATGGTTATATTTTTGTTTAATTATACGTATATGATGTGGACAATAATAATTAGGGTGTAATGGGAGCCTCCAAGGTATATTAGGTCAGAGGGGTAGTCGGTTAAGGGGGACATCATCGTATAATCGTAAATGAGTAAACAGATTAATTCATTAAATTTACTTTATAGGTATACGTGATAAATTGTGTGTATGTATCGCGATGCCGTATTATCAGCGAGCTCGGGTAGAATTAAAAATAAGTGTTGCAAGCACGCGGAGACAACAGTGTATAATGTTTGTGTCTGATTCATCGCGGCTTATTTTTAAACGAAGTTATGCGCGAAGTAGTATAACGCGTGGAAAGGAGAAAACGCGCTCGTTAAGTAGAAATGGCAATGCCTGGTGAGGCATCGATTATTAATTACGACCGCGGCAGAAAGAGAAAGAGATTCCGTTGCTGAGTTAATTTTTAAATGACAGGTTAATGGTATAACAATGTTTGAAGAAAAAAAAATGAAGTTACCTACATTCGAGCGTATATACACCTAATTAAAAGTAAAACGAATGTAATTGTAAAATATTTCTTCGGAGCGCTTTGTTTTGAAAATAAAATTACGAGCAGCAGGAAAGAAAATAGGTGAGGGGAAATCTCGTGCTCATAACGAATTTAACGCATTTGAACAATTCGTTGGAGCAACTCAATTATGCTAGTTTAATTAACAGCGATTCAATTATACAAAATAATGAAGGTTTAATTCAAGTGTAACGCGAATGATAATTCGCGACAATGTAGGTCGAATGAGGAAATCAAAGGAAAAGAGTTTGTTTGCATTTTAAAAGTAATAAATGTGCGGAAATTGAATTTGAGGTCAAAGCAAAATACTGAAATAAAAAAAAAAGTAAAATCTTGTAATCGAAATATTTCCGACAATAGGGAAAATAATAAAGATTTTTTAAAATTTATTCATTATTATATTTATCGAGAGGAAAAATTTACTAATTCTGTTACTAAATATTACTTCTAAATAATATAATTGTTGTTTTGCAGACTTTACCATTTTCAATATACAAAATCAATTACATAACATAATTAACCGGAGCACAACAACATAACACGTTCGTTTGACAGGTAATGATGAATTTACCTCATTATACCGATGACTTAAATAACATTCGATCACGTAGTACATGTCATCCCGCAGAAAATAATTCCCCAAGGAAATGTAATTACATTGATCATTCGACTGTATGTATATGTACATATTAGCGAAGCTTTCCCTTTCTCCGTTCATAAAGTATTCCTTATATATTTTTTCGCTCTCGCAAACGACCGCTCATGTGATATATATATATATATATATATATATATATATATGTATGAAAACCATCATCTTTTTACGTCGCTCAGCAAAAAAGCGCGTTTGCTTTGTACAATACTTATGCTGTCGAGAAAATGCGCGCGCTCTTTCGTTGTATCCCCTCCCCCACCCCGCACACATATATACACACGTCTGGCACATATTTTCACGCTCGGAACGCGAGCGAGAAAAGCGCGAAAGTAGACTCGCTATACAGCGATGTATGTATATATTCCGTATAAGCGGAGAAGTAGCGAGAGCTAGCTTCTTCTCTCTCTCTCTCTCTTTCTCATCAGTTCACAATATAAACGTCCATTTCACTCGTACAACTAACACACAGCATAATTAATGCACGCACGCTTCTGTGCGCGAAAAGATTTTTATAGTCCTCGTGTGTATTATAGCCGGTACTACAATGCGCTATTAAGGCGTGCGCGCACTGCACTGCAGGTTCGGATCGCACGTACAGTGCGTGTGTATATATGTATACGTATACTCTACCACTGGCCACCACGCGTCGACATTGTCTCTGTGACGTAATTACACAGGCAGAGGTAGGGGGAGGAGAAGGAGGAGGACACATTGTTGCCGTGCGCGCACTCGGTGGCTCTCTTTCTCCCGCGCGAGTGCGCTGTATGCGCGCTATTGCGACACTTTTCACGGGGCCTCGAATTTGCCCCCCACTATATTATCTGTACAGCAGCAGCGCGGCAGCACAGTGTATATATATACGCCCGGCCCGCCGCCGGCCCACTTTCATGGACGAAGGGCACGCGGTCTGTACAACACGACGCTGCTGCTGCCGCCGCCGATGAAAGTCGCGCGCAGAGCGCACTGTAGCGTGTATACGCGAGCGCTTGCCGCGCTACGAAAATTCCTTTCGCAATGTCCCTGGGCGCGCGCGCGCGCTCGCTCGCTCACCTCTGTTTTATATACGTGAGTGTGTGTGTGTGTGTACGTGTGCGCACTTGCGCGCACTTTTTCTCGCATTCGAGGCACGAGCGAGCGACCGCGCGAGCTCTTACCACACTTGCGCTGCTGCTGTTGCTACTGCCGCTGTCGCGACGACGGCTATGGGTATAATAATGAGAATACGCGTTCCTCTTAGCTGCTTTTTTTATTTTCTTCTTCTATAGCGCTCGATTTGGGTGGTTCTTTCTGTGGTTTTCCACAAAATTTAACTGCTTCTGGTCGACAGATTCCTGTGTAAGAACGAAGTTATGATATCATTCGAGTGGTACCGGGGATATATACTTGGCGCGTGATTTATGGAGGTGCGATATATATATATGTATAAAGTGCCATTGTCGTCGTTCGGCTCTCATGTTTCTGCGAAAGTTACACATTTATTTAATTTCGGAGAAGTGCCGCGTGGTTCAGTGCGAAAATACGTAAAAGCATGTTATGGTTGTAGAATTTAAACATTTGTAATGGTACGTGGAAATGTTATATATATATATTAGGAACTAGGTAAATCGAAAGTGTGTCAAATAATTAGGTCAGTTCGACTTATCGATTTAATTGTAATACGAGTATTATAATCTTTTTTTATTCACACTTAAATTAAGATTGTTTTATCTTTAAAAAAAAACATTTCTTAAACCTATCACGTGCGCTTTCCTAAATTGATTATATTTAACTTAATTTTATTCGTTGATTGTGTTAGACTGTAACTCAAGTACCCGTATTTGATTACAATGAATTTTTAAATGTGTTTTGTTTGAAATTATTGTTCTTTCGGTAAAATTAAATTTGTATACCCGCATTTGTCGTAGACTTTTTCTATGGTATTAAACTATCAGTACACTGATTGACCTTTGTCAGTTAAAAAGTCTGAATTCATTAAGTTAAAAATATTCGTCTTAAATTTAATTATAAATCAAAGATTTTTATCCTTAAATATTCAAATTTTCAAACCTGTTTATTAATAAATACTAAGAAATTTAAGAGCATTCGAGATTGACGTCAAACGAAATTTTTCCTCTTCGGATATTTATTTTTCATATTAAAAGAAAATACTTGTCACAAGTGAATGATATATTTTAAAAGTAAACAATTCCTCTTTCCAACTAAAAATTCTTTTATTAGAACGTATAAAAAGTCAAGCCCCTTTCAAAGAGAAATACATGACACTATTCCCTTTTTAAAAAGTTCAATTGCTCGGAGTAATTGACAAAATCACACGACGACGACGCAGATCAGCGATAAACATTTCGTTTATAATTATTTCAAAAAGCTCTCGAGCGATCTCTTGTCGCGTAACAATTACTCTTCTATCTGATCTGATATCTACCTCGACGTCTCCAAGTGAAATATTGCAAAACTAACAGTGTCGTGCGCGCGCACGCTGCTCGCCATTAAATTGCCAGCGATTTAGTTCCCTTCTTTTTTTTTCCACAGAAACAACAGAAAGTCCTCTTCCCCCTCATATCTATCCGTCTCGGGTAAAAACGATTAGTATCGCGCTCGCGCACTTCGAGCGTTGTTGCATCACGCATCAATCAGAGGAATTGAGGTTACGCCAGGAAAACGCTGTCATTGGTAAGAATGCCATTTCTCTCTCCTCTAACGAAGTTTCCTCCTCCCATCGGTCTCCTCACCACGCGCACGCGCACGTTCACTCGCGTCCTATCCGCAATATCACTTGGAGAGCCAAGATTCGCGACGGCAGTCCATCATCAAGGTAATGCCGTGGAGTTTGCAGAAATCGCATATAAGCCTATTATTTTATAAAGCGCAAGCGTCTATATATGTGTGTATAAGCGCTAGTGGATATGATTCGCGATTGAAGTGTGTGCACGTGGTTAATTGACACGAGCGTCTCGAGGTTTTGCAATTTGTAGATTTTCCAAAAAAAAATAAAATAAAAAGAGAACGTACAGAGAAGAGATTCAATCAATTGACAATGGGAGAGTTCCGAGTATCATTCCGAAACAATGGTTTCGCTTTCAGCGCGTGTCTATATATATATATAACGTGGAATTATGAGGAAGAATGTAAAGTGAAGATTTTCCAAACTTGGCGCTTGAAAAAGGAATCGTCATTTGAAATGCAGAGTGAGAGAGAAAGAGAGTGAGAGAGAGACGGCCTCGGTACAACACTTTTTATTACTTTGTTTAAAAAAATAAAGTCGTTCCATTCAAGCCACACGCGGGAGCGCAACGGCAATTTTCGCGTCGAAATGACTCCTTCATTGTCTCCCTCTCGCTCGTCGTACACGCGCGAGCGCGCGCGCGACAAAACGAATATTATTTTTGCAAAGCTGTTAATAATAAGCCCCCGCGTGGATTTTCCTCCCGGCTTTATCCAGTACGCAATCATTCCGCTCTAGCGCTGGACGTCGTGTGTATACGCTGGACAAAAAGATTCTCGCAATTACACTTTGATGCGACGAAAGAGAAACACGGAGAAAGACTAAGATAGTGAGAGAGGATGAGGAAAAAGCCAACCCATCACGCAATACTTAGTCAGAAGTAAGCGAGCAGGCGAAATGCAGATATATATATATATGTATGTGCGCTTGCGCGCGGGGTTTCAAGCGTACGTGATCGCACATGTACACGGATGAGAGAGAGAAAGAGAAACGTACGTGCGCTCTACCACGAGACGACCGAGAAAGAAGCAAAAGAGAAAGAGAGAGAGAGAGGAAGAAAGAAGAGGAAGAGCGTAGGAAGAGAGAAAGATAGAGGCGAAGAGCGGAGAGAGACAATGGCAGTGACACAGTAATTATAGAAGGAGGTGATCGGGTCGTGCGAACTTGTATCTATCTGCCCTTATCAATTCGCAGAAGAAGCGCGCGCCGACGGCTAGCGGTGAGCGAACGACGTACGGCTATATGTAACGACGAGACGTTGACGACGACGACGATGTGCCGCCATGCCGGCGTCGACGCTCTTTTCTCCCTCTCTTTGCGAGCCTATATATCTACACCCAATGAGCGACAGAATGCGCGTATATGTGTATATATATATATATATCTCTCTATCTAGTCGGCTGCTCTCTTTCTCTCTCTTTCTCTCCCTTTCTCTCCCTCTTTTTTCTCTTTACGACACTTTTTTCGCGGAAAGCCGAGCGAGCACAAGCATTGTGTTTCCCTCTGATCTCTCACTCTCTCTCTCTGTGTATGTTCTATCTTTCTTATATATACCTGGAGCCGGGGAGATAAAGCGTTACCGAGAGTATCGATACTCGAGCAAATAAAGAGAGACGCTGGATGGGCTGAATTTAATATCCCCCTTTAGGTATTGAATTATGCCGGAGAGAGAGAGAGAGAGCTTTATTTATATGAAAAGCTGTGGACCTCACGTTGCACTGCGCGCGTGTATAGGAAGTCAAAGTATATGACCTACTTGCACGCGACAGACTTCAACGCGCGTTTTTCCCTTCTCGGATATTTAGCGTTGGATGCGCTCATGCGTCTCTTGCGTTACATTGTTTGCCAAAGTTTTTCGAGACACGAGACTTATGCGCTAGAGATTTACATAATTGATGACGCGTTACCGTGTTCCGAAGGCAAACGAGAGAACGTCGTGTGTATGCCTGGAGATATCGCGCGATATATGAAACGTTAATACAGGGGGATAGGTTTACATGTCCGTGTTGTTAGAAATGTGCTTTTGTTGGCTGAAAATAAGGTGGAATATTGTAGAAATGTATTTACTACATCCTTTGGGAATGTGAAAAATTAATTAGTTTAATTTAGTATCACTTATTTACGATAGGAAATGTTATTAATCGACATGCTTGTTAGAGGAAAGTATGAATAACGACTTCCAAGGGAGAGTAATTATAAGATAAATTGAAAGCAGATTTTCTCACTAGAAAGAATTCAGTTTATATCGTTCTTCGGTAAGTTGAAGGAGCTGTTTTTAAATCGCACGAATTCAGTGCTTTTAACGAAAAACAACTTGCAAGGGAGATTAAAATACTTCATCTTTAAACTACGTCTTAAAAGTGGTTCTCTCGTTGAATGTTTGTAGGTGACCTAAATATGACTTATTTGATAAACTAAAGTAACGGATTCAAATCGATAAGTTTACTTGTAAAACTTGTTTTAAAATTTAATGAACGTTATCTTTTACTCGGGCAGCAATACCATATTGATATAAACCTACATTATGTAATAATTCATTCATGTTTCTTGAATAGTCATAAATATTAAAATAAAGACTAGGTGAAAATTTCATTCACTTGTGCCTTTGCTTTGTTTTATTTTATTTTGTTTTAATAGAGTTGAGAGTTTATTAATAATATAAAAGTATCTATATTTTTTTATGTATGCATATGTACAACATCATGTGTTTTTAGGATACTTCTATTGTCTAATATAAACTGAATGTTTTGCTACTATGCATAAGAAAAATTATTTGAAACATAATTATTTAAAATTTTGAAATTCACAAATTGTTTGAAATCACTTGGTTAAATAGGTTTACCATTATTTCCAAAATATACATTTATAATTGTCAAAGAAGATTGCAGTTTTCGTTTATACGATTGCTATGAAAGTGATTCATTTTAGTAGAAACTTTGAATTAAAGTAGCAGGTAGATAGTAGTGCAAAGTGTAAACAGACGTTTAGCTGTTATCACGTTTGTTTTACGTAACAAATTACATCTTGTGCAATTCATTGTGCCTTGTAGCACAATGTTATGAGGATTAATTAATTTATGTCGCAATGATGAGGGACGAATAAATCTCTGCTCCACTTAGCGTTGTTAGAGAATTTATTGCATTATAAATATAATTCATTTTAATACTATGATACGAAGAAAGTGCGTTAACAATTACTCTTACTGTATTCTTTGCGTTTTCTTTTTTTTCAACGAATAATGCCATGAAAATTTTACTTTCAAATTTAATTAAGACAGAGGAGAACAGTTCTATAAGAAATATTATACCGTCGAAGCAAAAGCCTCTTTCATCCTCTTATCGATAAATGTCCGTACGAAAATGGGATTACGTCGAATTTGCACTCTGAGGAATAACGCGCGCGTTTCCAATAGTTTCAGAGCGGCCGGCGTGGCAACGCATTTGATTCGTGCGCGATACGACTTGATACGTGAATTTATCGCGGACCAAAGTTCAAATCAGGTTATCAACAGTGAGTTTATGTCGCACTTTCGGTCGATCCCGAAGCCTGCCGACTGCTGTTTTGACGTTTTTACGATGCAGTTACGAAAAGCAAATTACAGAGGAAGAAAGGAAAAAGAACACGCGAAGATTCAATTACTGCTAATGAAACGTCAAGTAAAAGTTATGTTGGGAAAATAATCACTTCTATGTAATTGCCTCTATTCGAAAAAAATCTCCTTTGTTCTTCTTTTTCAGTCTTAAAATTTAATTCGACGTCGAATTCCTTCTTGAGAAATTTAGCTTTATAATTTTTTTACAATTTACAAATTTCAAATCATCTTATTGAATGATTTTTAAAAATTAATTAACGTCATGTAATAAAAAGTAAAATTCATTTGGGCACTCGCATGTTCTAAGTTGCTATTAATGAAACTAAGAATAATGAACACTTTCTCTGCGATATGCACGATGAGCGTTACGAGCATCTATAAGTCGAAATGGCTCTGATTGATGAAAGTAACTTTGATTAAGTTATAAATATGCTACTTTAATAAAATGTTACCTAATAATCAATAAGTACATTACATAATATATACAAGCAAATGTTTGAATTCATATAATCATTACATAATTTACCGAGCTCAATGGCTGTCTGCCATTCATTGCGGATTCTAAAGTAAAAAGTGGAATAAAATTAATCACGTGCTATTCTCCGCTAACAACGTGTCTATATGCACACTTTATTAGCGGTGAATAGCACATGATTAATTTCAAAGACGCGCGCGCGTGCTGTATAATATTTGTCGATTGCAAAATCTTAATTTGTCGCTGCTAACCTTTAACAACGATATTTCTGACTTTCAACCCCCGAAAATATACCCACGATTTGCGCGCATAAAATCAAAAGAAATCGGTGCTTAAAAATAGACTTCTCGCGTTGTAAAAAAAAACATTTTTTAGCAAGAATGTGTCCCCTTTAAGATTCCATCGGGATTATTTATCCGAATATCACAGGACCGCGCGAATAATTCAAAACTGACATGGTACTCGCGTTGCGGTATGCTTTTGAAAGCAGTTTTTATTTTAATCCGCGCACACTGCAACAGAGACAATGCAAAGCGTGTCTCCTTGTCCCGCCATCCTCGCGCAATCTCTCTCTCTCACTCTTTCCCCCCTCTATCTCCCTCTCAACCAATTAGTCCGAGACTTTGCAAAGTGAAACACACACGCGGGGATGATGGAGGCATTTGTGATGTGTCTGCACGCGCGACGCGTGTGTGTGTGTATGTGTCTGCTCGCTTGTATATCGCATGCAGAAATTTCTCGTTAGCCCCGCGGGAGCGCGCGAGCGAAGGAATTTTTTTCCGTGCAGAGAGCGCCGAATATATACGTCTCTCGTGCTGTATATATATAGTATACACGCGCGCACGCGGTAATCACCTTTCGCAGAACGCTCAGGCCGCCGCCGTGAGGCCTGAAAATGCGTCTAGGAGAAAGAGAGAGAAAGATTCGCCGATGGTTTTGCAACATAGTTCTATACTGACGCTGTATGTGCGTGTGCTTCCCTTTTCTTTCTTTTGTTTTTTTTTACTACTTTTCGACTCGCACTCGCGTAATTAGGCGGCGGAGGGAAGAGAGAACGCAGCGCCGGGTGTAATGAAGGGCCCGCAGAACAGGAATTGGGAGTGACTTGGTCCGCGGCGTCCACGCGCGGTGTTTAACGTTGTTCTGAGAATGAAGTCTAGCCATGGCTGTAAAAGTCGCGCAAACGAAGACAGAGAAGATCACCTTTTTGAGCCATCGGCCAATTGTTGTGGCCACAATCATAATAGTGTCGTTCCCGCATGTTGCGCGGGAGACAGTTAAAGATTTTCGAAACGTCTCAAACGAGCGGATGAGACTTTTTTTTATGCAGGGTCTTAAAATAATCATTTGGAGTTATCGAAATAAATATTTCAGAGGAGTTTTTTTATCATTACGATTGCCGTTTTATCGCGAGAGGCAACGACTTGGATGTATTATATACAGCAGTATGAAACTTTTAAATATAACCCGAACATCTTCCAATAATGCTGCTTACGCTTTGACGTCATCTCGTGCGGTTCGTTTTGCATATTAATAAGTTAACGGTACACGCGCGCTTTGAACAACAAGATCCCCGATAAAGATAAGATTTCTTAACCCCTACTCGCTGTGTGGCTTCTGTACAAACCAGCGTTCGATGCACACTGGACGCTAATAGTCCTTAATTCTTGTAAATTCGAGTTTCCCCATTCACCGAGGGAAAATATATTTTATTTGAATAAATCTTTATTTAAATTGCTTTTAGAAAGTACTTATTTGAATAACGCGGTAATTCCTGTGACTGCTTACGGCCACGGACAATTTAGCAATTTAAATAGATTGGAATTAAATACTCTCTCTCTCTCTTTCGTTCCCTTCCATTACGAAAATACTCTTTTTCGCCACTCGGCGTTTCGGCTATGGCGCTCGAGAGCGTACGCATTCTCTCTCTGTCCGTGGGCGACGTGGCAGCAAGTAATGCCGAGCTGAAAATTTTTCCCTTCGGAAATATCTATTCTCCTCGGCGAACCGTCATAATTTAACGTTTCTCTCTCTCTTTAATATCCACATTCCAAGCGGGACGTATATACGCTATTATCTCGTCGTCGTCAGTGGCGTTCACGTGCGCAAACTTCATTTCCGCGCGCGCTCGCGTGAATTTGCAAATAAACGGCGGCAGCCGCACATCGTCGGCCACGACTGGCTGTTGCACGACGCGCGAAATAAAGCGAAGTTCGCGAAAGTAATGAAATTCGCGATCAATAAGCGCGCGGTCGTCGTGCGCTCTCTCTTTCTCTCTCCCTGCCGGGGTGTTATATAGTGTGCCAACGCGAGCGAGCGCTCGATACTCGCCGCGGGGCCGTTGCGTCATCCCCCAACGACGACGACGAGGACTACGTCACGGGCGCATTAGCTCGCGCTTCGTTGGCGTTTTCTACATGTGTGCAGTATATGTATATTTGTGTGTGTGTGTAACATCTTCGTCTTCATCGTCATCGCCGATGGTTGTACTCTGCGATCGAGAGCAGCAGCAGTAGCAGTTCATCGATATTTTTTGCTTTAGCTGTGTGCAGCAACGACGACGACGATGATGATGAATATGCGTGCGCGAGAGCCACTTCTGCCGTTTTGCATGCATACAATTCGCAACGAAAATTGCATTGATTTCGTGAAATATGCACGATGGAAGGGAGAGAGAGATAGAGGAAGAGGGAGATATTATTGCTTGCTTTTGCACTGCGTTAGATAACGCTTTAGACAACCTCGATTTTTCTCTCTCTTTCTCTTTCGCTCTTTCCCTCTCTCGTTATCGATATTGCGATCGTATTTATTCTCGCGGTAATGTGGGTTAACTAAATAAAGACGTTTCGTATCTGGCGTTATTATTGTACGTATTCGATCGTAAATATAGAGGGAATAGAGTCGCGGGATCGGAGGAGTATTAATTCATGCTAAATCTAGATCAAAGCTCGTGCCATTGATCTTACTTACGTTTCTTTAATGAGATCCTATAGGAGGTTTTGCCTTATACTCCAGGCGTCGCTCGTTTATATTTACTGCTGTGTTACATAAATTTTGAAATTAAGACTTGTACACCGGTTGTCAAATAAGACATTTTGATTTACCGCTATTATTAAGGAACTCATAATATTGTTACAATTACTTCTACAATTTCTCACTTAAACGTAATATCCTAACGTGTCTTATCATTTAAAAAAATTTGCTTTTTTCTGTTGCAGGTGAGTTGTGCCATTAATCACGTTACTTAATCCTTGGCGGCACGTAAGTTTAACTACAATTTGTCATTTATAAGATTATATCTACTTGGCTTTATCTAACAGGAACAATTGCTTGCAATAAATATAACGTTACTATGGAATCTAAAATTCGTGTTCGATGGATGTATGTATATGCTAAGTAGATACAGTCAATCCTGGTAAGACACTAATGATGCCTTTACCATTACCTTTACACAGACTCGAACGCTGTAATACATATACGAACGTGTCGCGTAAATTTTTTAATCCCCATCTACCGTAATGAAATTCAATTAAAAATCACAATTGAATTTCGTAGGAGAACAGCAGCAGCAGGAGTTTTTAAAGCACACGGCCTAATGATCAAAACCGAGCCGCTGCACACATTCGCTTCTCGCTTTATTACACACTTACATCATTATATCGCCAGATTGGAGATAGCGCGAAATTTCATTACTAGTACATGTAGATTATAGTCGTGCGCGTTAAATTATTCGCACTTCCTGTCGGAAATTCTAGGGCCGCGCTCGTACAGCGCAGAGCGCCGATAAAAAAGCTGCCTGCCTGTGCCTTCCCTCGTTGCTCGCTTGTGCGCGAGCTCTGTCCTCCAAGAAAGCGATTATCCGCGCGCTCGCAGTGTGTTCCTTCGAAGGAGTCGTGAAGAAGAAAGAGCGAGAGAGACGGAGAGAGAAGAAAAAAAACAACGACAATCAGATCCTACCGCAGCGGCGTGAAAAATTCTAGTGCCAAGAGGTGCGCGCCTGTACGCTTTCGTAATTTAATAATGAACGGTCACGCGCGTTTTTTCGGTACGTCGCTACGGATTGTTTTAATGAAAATTTCAATTATTTTAATGTCTTTTTAATTTTGGACCGGCATCCGTAGTGTACGCGAGGACACTTCACAGTGTAGAGTTATTTATGAGTTACAATGAAAATGATTGCAACTAAATTTAAAGACCGATCGTGGTAAATTTTTAACATACTGTTACTGTAATTTAATAGATACGTGTCATCCTATTTAATCTATTAAGAAGTAATAAAGAGTGATTAAATTATAACATAAAAAAAATTTTCATAACATGAAAGTTAAAAATGTACGAAGTAACGTTCTGCGGTTTAACATTATTTTTTAATTAAATAGAATTTCTGATTAAGAATTCCTTAAATTACATCATTACGAAATTTATCTGAATAGGGCTATACATCTAAAGTAACACGACTAGTCTTTGAAACTGTAGAAGAAAATATACTAGTTAAAAATAATTTAAAAAAAAAAACTAACAACTTTCACGACACCCTTCCGTATTTTTTATGCAACTCGTAATTAGTACACATTCGTAATTAGAATTTTCACAGTAACACTGTAAAAAATCACTTAAGACGTAAAAAAAAAAGTTTCCATCGCTCCTCAAACGACGTCAGCAAAACTTTTCCCACCTTCCCTTCCATAAAACGAGGGAAAAATTCCCCCCATGCCTATAATAACTAACCGGCGTTTAGCGAACCTCGAGCTCGCGCATCTTGTATCTATGTATACACAGTCTCTCGGTCGCCGCTTCGCGTCCATGGGAGTCACGCTGCAAAAGTACAGAAAATTTACATAACATAACTGTACACTTAGCGAAACAAAAAATGTAGGCCAGCGGCACTCTACACGCTGGCGGCACTGGCGCGCGAGCAGAGATTAATGTTGCTGCTGCTGCTGTTGCTGCTATTCCTCGGCCGGCATGGCGCGTTGAAAAAGAATCTTTATATTTCCAACGCTGTGTATGTGTGTTGTGCTGCCCCCAACTCTCGCAAGAGATGTGCCTCTCGTACACACACATATGCACGTACACACACATGTATGTATATAGACATGCACACCGGTGGCGGCGACGCTCGCAACTTTCGCCGGTGCGCGAGCGCGTTATATCATACAGAGCCCGAGCGCGGCGGCGGTGGCGAGAGGATTTCTCAGGGTCAACAGCAGGCGCGGGCTGGCAAACGTATATTTCGTATCCGCTCCTTCTCCTCCTTCTTCGCCCTCTCTCTTTCTCTCTGCCTGCATCATCTTCGTAGCCTCTCTCTTTCTTGCTTGCCGGCACACGTATACACACGCATGCACACACTTACACGTATATATATATAGCTCTGCTGGAGTGTAAACCGGATCCTCTTCCCCGAACTCGCTAGTGCGAATTTTTGTGTGCGTGAATTCGCCTAGTAGACGGCCTCGGCCCTCTCGCCTAGTGCGTACGCTTGCTGCTTCCCTCTTCGTTCTCTTCCTTTCTTGACCCTCAACTCAACCCTCTCTCTTTCTCTCTCTCTCTCTCTCGTCCTTTATAGGCTAGCAAACCCGAGTAATAGAGAGAGGGAGCGAAAGAAGAGCAAAAAAAATGAAGTGGTCCTCGTTGCGGCGGCTGTGTATATATGCGCGCGCGAGAAACCTTGAATAAGGGCTTGAATTTGCCAGGCTTTTTCAAGAGAAAAATTTGATCGTTGCTAGAGCGTTGAGTGAAGAGAGAGAGAGAGAGAGAGAGAGAGAGAGAGAGAGAGAGAGAGAGAGAGAGAGAGAGAGAGAGGCTTTTGTAGGCAAAGGGACTTTTTTGCTGCCCTCTTTGCCTAGTAGTCGGGCTATACGTTTACGAGAGTATTTACCTGGTTTCTATTCCCTTTGTAAAGTTTAATTTCGCTCGAGAACATTGCGCGGTTATTACAGTTTTTAATAAAAAATTCATTAAAATTTATCGAAGGTGAATGTATAGAGAAATTAAAAAATAAACTATATAGTATAATAGAAAGTTTTCATACGTTTTGGATAAAAAAAAACATACTAAGGGGATATTAAAAAAAACTTGAGTTAAAATGGGACAAAGATTACGAAGCCAAGCAAGCTAAATTGCGTTAAAATAAACATTTTAATCAGTGAAAAAACGTACGAGTGTAAAATTCGAAAATTTCCATTCAGCTTGCGATGCGATTTTTAACAGGCAAAAAGTATACGAAATACATCATTAATACGTGATGCTTTGCAAACATATGAATACCCTCACTATCGGCCGTCTTAGTCGCAGCAGCAGCTTTGCGCGCGCGTCAGCTTCTAACTGATATTCGGGCAATCCGTCTTGTTCGCAGGTGTTTTTCGACAGAACAAAAGTGACGTATATATACAGCGTCGCCGTCGCCATTGCTACCGTCTTCGTTCTCGTCGTCGTTCTCGCGAAATGTCAAGTTCGAGGTAAAAGTAGCAAAAAAACTTTCCTCTCTGTCTCGACGTGCATACGCGCGTGCGGGAAAAGGAGGCAAAGGAGGAAGGGAAATTCCGCAACACGGCGCCACATGTTCATACATACGCGCAACGAGACCAGATATTTATATTATATTTCATCGTGCATGTGTGTGTATATATATAAATGCGTGTTTTAAGGACTTTCCTGCGTTGGTAAGCGATATAGTAGCAGATTGCGTTTATATATATGCACAAGCAGGCACATAAAAAATACATAGAAAAGGAAGGAAGGAAGACAGAGAGGGAGAGAGCTGGAATAAAACCTTTTTAGGCTCTTTCTCGCGATTCTGATTAGAGGAACACGCGCACGCGCGCAGTATAGCGTCGTCGGATGTATTATGGATGCATCGACCGATATATATGCACACACGCTTCTCTCTCCCTCCTTTTGTCTTTTTCTCTATCTTTTTCGTACGTGCGTGTGTGTATACAAAAGTATCGCGATCGTACGCATTTCCGATCAGTCAGTCAGTCAGTCAGTCAGCAGCATCAGGCGTATATTCTATTCTTTTCTGTCTTACACTACACCGTGTCGTCGAACGAGACAGTCATATTCGGGCTCGAACGTCGCGAATTTAAGTAGGAAATCGCGGATTAATGCGAGACATGCGAATCGTGCACACATGCACGTATACACGAGGAGAAGGATGAAGAAACGACCGCCGAAGAAGAGACGCACGAGGAGCAAAGGGATAATAAAAAAGCGCGAGGGACCACGGGAGAGGGAGAGGATAAAAAAAGACAGGGGAGAGTTTTACAGTACCGGTCGTCGTCTATTACCACGGACATCAAAAGTTACTTTTTTCCTAGCGATTCGCAAATCGAAATTCCATTGTAATTGTGGTGTATAGAAAATAAATAGCATAAATAAAGTAATTAAATAAAACTTTATTTTATAAAAAAAAACTCAATACTCCATGTGCAATTAACAACTAGGTAACACTTTTCAAGAATCGCAAGAAAGCATAACTTTCTTACTACGCAGAAGAATTAATTACTGTTACACAAGTTATAGCTGAAACCGCAACAAGGGTCAATACCGCACGATTCTCCCCTATAATACGAGCAATGGGAAGGCTGCGGCCTGGCCAGGCTGGCGCGCGAGCTCGCCTAGTTTCAAGGTCGCCCTCTGTATATAAGCCTGCTCTCACACACACACACACACATACACGTCTTATTCAGAAACGATTTTCGACTAGATCGAGATTTTTTAACCGCCTAACCTATTCTTTCTCTCTCTTCTCTGCTGTATGTGTATCGCTCGTAGTTTCTATATGCTCTTTTTCTCTACTTCCATCATCCACCTACGCTGTTTTTTTTTCACGCCGTTCGATTTGACGCGCCTCCACACTGCTGCCGCCGTAGTTTTACATTTCACGGCGCGGCGCACGATGCTTGTACTCTCGGTTTCGATTCTGGGAAAATTCTGCGCTAATGTAGAAATCGCGCGCGCTCTCGCACCCATTGTTACCTACTTTGCATACCGAGGCGCTACCGAGAGATCGCGTTCGCGCATTGAAAAAGAAGTGTGGTTTTTTTTCTCTCTCTCTCAGGCTCGCGTTAGTATTGTTTAGGTTTATTTTGTTGCATTGATTTACTACGCTTTTTTTATAAGGAAAGAATGTGGTTGTTTCGGGTTGTGGCTAATTTAATACATTGTCTTTAATGAGTAATAAATGACGATGAATGATTCATAATACGTGCATATAATATTCCGAGTAATAAATGAGACTCGATTTTATGGGGAGGATTTTTTTTCTTTTACTGTCGCGATTTTTTTTCTTTTACTGTCGCGAAATTTATACAGACTAGTATAATATTTGAAAGTACTGTGTAGTATCAACGTCTTTTGTTACATTTTAATGCTCGTATAAGTCCAGTTTGAAAATAACTTTACGATTACTTTGGAGCAAAAGTAGATAAAAATACACCGATATTATATATATACGTTTTTTTTGCTGAAAATTTATTTCACAATATTCGGTCTCCGGAAGGAGCATTAAAATAGTTTGCAGTCGACGTTACGTCATTTTTACGAATACGAAGACGTTATAATTTATAGATGTATCAGTGATCATTTCACCCTATTTTACGATAACAAAGAATACTACTATCAAGAACATTTTTTATGGAGGGTAAAATTATATAAACGAACGCCAAGGGTTCGAAGTTACGGAGAAAAGTATTCCGAGACGTTTCTGCGAACGAAAATCATTGTTAAACAAATTTATAATGGGAAATAAATGTATTTTATAAATGCAATATAATTGTTTAAAAAAAAGTTCACAAGAGCGATTGTGCGCGGCCTCAAGCGCAAGATTTTATGGCTTTTGTGCAGGTAGTTCTTTTTTGCCTCGAAACGATCTTATAATTAAATGTGGCCTCGAACGCACGAAAGATCCGCAGAAACGTCCGTACACGTAATCGACAAAGCTTTTAGCTTTCTGTTATCTTTCAAGTGTTACTCTGAATTGCACTTTATTCGATCATCGATTCTATTTCCAAATATTTGAACTCCAAAAGCGAATTATTAATGTGCCAGGAACATTGATGTGCTCTTACATTTTGAGTGCCCGAAAGGTGGATTTGTATATTTTTGCCTTCTTGTATATTTTCACCGTAATCTTCAGGTAGTTACAATTATTTTAATTATTTCTCCGTTTTTGTAATAATATTTCTGAGCATGAGTTATGAAACATTAAATCAGTGAATTCCAACAGTTTTTATTAGTCTTAATTAGTGCAATTATTAACGGTGAGCTATCTGTAAAATGTCTCTTATTCATACATGTGTTATCTTTGTATCGACAACAAAACTGTCGGTTATTGGGTTATTGGGTTATTAGCTTCTTAATAGTAGTATTACATTTGGGAAATTACACCTTCTTTCGTAATTTGTACTTATCGACTGCAAATTGGATTATTTATGTGTCGAAGTTGCACGATTAAACTTCAACTATTTAAATCCCTCTTATAAAGATAGATTATCGCTACTAAATTTCTGTAGCCGATAAAGTTCAATCTTTGATCGCAACTTAACTAATGCTGACATTGTTAAGTTTTAAGCGTTCTAATAGTATTGAAGTAATTTTACTAACTATAATATTGTTTCAATTAAATTGATCGTTATGATATCTTTAATCCTTGTTCAAAATATTAGGTCGAGTGTATCAGATAATCTTTCATATCATCATATTACTGACAATCAAATACTTCATTTGGTGAAGTAATACACAATAAATTATTCCATCTAGTTTCTTTATAAAATTATTGTCTGAAGTGTTCAATTTATAAATGACAAACATATTTCAGAGCTGCCTTGTCGTAACATATTTGTATAACATATAGTATATAGAAATATATTTTCTCACATGAAGGAGAAGTTACGCAAGTGACAATTTTCGTTTAAATAAGAAGCCACACCAAGACATCACAATATCTATATATAACAGTGACTCAATATATAATGATCGTAGTTTCATACAATTTTAAAATAATACCGGAAAATAACTTTAAAATATAAAATGTTTTTTTTACTACCAAATTTGTTATCAATTCAACTATAAAAATTATCAAGTCTGAACCCCAAGCGAAATTCATCAACCGATCTTTTTCAGGGCAAACCCAGTATACGAAAAAAATAAATAAAAAACATCTCGGGCTTTTGAAACAGACAGACGAGCGGTCGGATGTGTTTCGTTACAATAACCAATATTTGTCGTCTACACTAATCATACAATGCGAAAGTGCTCGTTCACGCGGGCGCGCAAGCTTCAAACACCAGTGTTGTCCGCGCGTGGGCGTGCAAAAATTTTTACGCTCGTGAAAGAAAAAACAAACAACAGCAGCGCATGTATACGCACGCACGAAGCCGCGAAGAAGAAACGTTATTAACGAAGGAGCGCGGGGCGACAAATCCTCTTCGATCGGGTCTCTCCTCCCTACCTCCGGCAACAAACACACGCCCTCGCGTATTATATGCGCGCGCAGGGGCGGCAAACCGCGAGACGGATGGGTTCCCTATATACTGGCGCAATTCCAATTTCCAGCGCGCACGGGCTGTACAACGACCAGTCTCTGTTATATATATATATGCACACCACTGACGAACTGCGCGCGCGCGCGTGTGCGATTGATTGCGTTGGGAGGAGGGGGTCCCCCGCTCGATTTTTAGTGCGCCTGTGCGTTGTTGCACGCTGCGGGTATTAAGGGGGAAGGAGAGAGAAAGAGGGAGAGAGGAAAATTTGGCCGCGCGAGGCTGGGTAAACGTTTTCGGTTGCCGCAATTGGATTTGATTTTCGTAATCGACTTGGTGCTCGTGCTGCGCTGCGTTCGAGGCTGCGTCTGATTTGTCACTATAACTGCTGCAGCATATGTATAAGAGGAATTTTTTTCGTAGGTATATAGTTTATGTGTATGGTGGCCGGCATCATTGGTTGGCGGATTTTCTATGGTTGATGTAATCAATATTATAAAAAAAGAAAAGTTAATTGTTAAATGAGGTCGATGGAAAAGCTTTTGTCGAAGCTTTGCGTCCTTATAGCCACCATGTACATAATATAGCCATTAAGATGAAACATAAAGTTTTCGGGGTCGCTGATAAATGAATACGGGCGTTGAGTTGCCAAATTTTAAATGATGAATCATAACCCGTTGTACTCATACTTCGCAATGATGGGAGCGCTTTGAAAAAGTTTCTTGTTATTAACTAACGTGTATAATCAAGCGCGTTATCGTCGTCGCGTTAAAAATATTGTCTTTCAGGCCAAGAGCGAATTATGGTCTACGGGTTTATAATTAATGCTCACTAGGAGAGGTCACGGCCTCCGGATCACGGATTTTGCTCAAACTTTGAGGTATGTTTTTAGATGCTAAAATAT
>JAWWEQ010000010.1:4240326-4258435 GCA_035583055.1 Torymus tubicola
TTAGGGTCTAATATTCTAGCATTCTTCATATTTTAGCATCTAAAAACATACCTCAAAGTTTGAGCAAAATCCGAGATCCGGAGGCTGTGACCTCTCCTAGTCAGTATACTCAAAATAGTTGAAAATCATAATGACGCGCGAGTGCAACATTCGGTTTAATTGGATTAAATCTAATCGTTAAATCTGATTGGATTTGCCGATTAGAGTATAACTGCAGTAATTAGTTTGATTATCTCTCGGCTAAAACAACACTGTCACATTATTTCCTTAATGTCCTTTTCCAAGTTAAATGGCGCGTAATTTTGCATTCATCGCGGAATCTGATAATCTTGAAATTAAATTAACGCAAAGCAGTGTATGAGTGAATAATACGCGGTAAAGTATAATATACATACTTTGACTTGTCGCGTCTCGTGCGCTCGCTACTATATATACAAAGCCATGCGATGGAAAAAGTAAGCACATCGCGGGGTTATCTCGACTGCGCGGCCAAATCAACAATCGGACGCTCGATAACCTAATTATGAAGCAAGGCCTGACATCGAAGAAGAAGTAACTTCTTTCTCGTGCTATTCAACAATTACTGTGTCATAAAAAATACATCTCGCGCGTCGTTTCTTTCTTAAAACTACACTTTATCAACTCTTGCAATCTATCAGACAAATTTTTCATTTGCCCAATAAAACACGCCTTATCTTTACGACGTAAATATAATAATAAAAAACTTCCACAATAAGCCGCGTTCATATGAGAGTCGAAAGAATCTATGTCAGCTGTCAAGTGTTTCGACATTTCCTTTGTCTCATTAATTTTCTCCATAACGAAGTGTGCAAAATCACCGTTGTGTTCTATCCAACGCGTTTACATCGTAATAAAATTAGTTTAGAATATATCGCCGAGTTAAAATGCGCTTTATCAGCGTGAAACTTATATCTAATCAACGATATATTCTCATAGAGGCGTAAAAATAACGATATAATAGACGAAAATACTAATTTTTATCGGCTACATTGCCACAGCGTTGTTGTACCTTACGCAAAAAAGCCCTATCTCTTATATACATTCATATACACATATATACATACACGCACAAGCGCGTTTATATTGCATGTGCAAGCGACACGATCGCCCCGAGCGAGTAAGTATAAGAGAGCGCAAAAGAAAAGCCGACGAAAAAAATCTCGTCGCACGAAAAGCAAAGCGAAGCACAAAAAACGTCACAGTCATGCCCAATTATGTCACAACGAAGTGTTGTGTGTGCTCGCTACAACGCGCGCGTCAAAGAACAAGTTACCCGAAACACACACATACACAGTCACAGGCATACACAGACACGGACAAATCCCCGTTTTGTTCTGTAACAATGCGGACCTAATGCGATTGTCTTTAATGATTCAGTGTTTCAACATATTATACAACATCATCGCTCGCGAGCGCGCGCCGAGATAAATTACAAAGATAGTTCGAACCGAACTGTCGGTCGCGAGCTGTGGAGCTTTTTATCGTACGCGTATACATATATGTGTATGTTTATGAGTGTCTGTATGCATTGTTTGTGTTATGCACTTGTGCGCGTGCACGCGTGATGCGCGTCGAAGGAGAGTATAACCCCCGCAGAAGAGAGAGAAAGAGAGAGAGAAGGAATTCATATCCGCACGCAGTTGTTGTTGTTATGTACCCTCCTTCTCTTTCTCTCTGCAAGCGAGTATAGTAAGTGAGAGAGAAAAACAGCACCTTTTGCCGGGACGATGTAAGTGCCACTGTATATATACGCTCGCAGAGTGAACGGGTGTCGGCTGAATTGAGAGCGACAGCCAGCCGGGCAGCTTATAATATGCTCTTGTCGCCCAAAAGAAAACAACGGTCGTTCATTGACGTCGTTACGCACGCGGCGGGCCCTCACGTCACTGACGGCCACTCTAACTTCGTTTCGGCCCTGGGCTGTGCAGGCGATGACATGGCCCTTCGACCGTGTGTATAATACGTGTGCAAGTGAGAGAGAGAGAGGGACGACGTGATTCTCAAACGAAACGATCATGCGGGCAGCAGTGGCATCAACGCTTTCCGGACTAATTTTCCTCTCGGCCTCGCTGTGAAATAAGTGATACAAACACACACACAGATATATATATATATATATATATATATATATATATATATATATATATATACACACTACCAACGCGTGGAGATTCGATTAAACGCCAATTACTTTTCGGTGAGCGAGAAAGCGAGAGCTAACTCGGATTAGCCGGCTGTTTTTTGCCCATTGGCCTGCCGCTTTATTTCTCTCTAAGCTCGGTGTACTATACCCTCCCTCCCTCCCCACCCCTCACACACCCTCTTGGCTTTCTTTCTCGCGCTCTGCTTTATCGCTATGCGAATTGAATTTATATCGGCGCTTTAGCGTTTTTGCTAGCGGTCGGAGCTTAGGCGAGATTCGCTGAGTGTAGTACAGCGAAGAAAAAGAAAACAGTAAACGATCGCGAGCATGGAGGGAAGGTAGATTTGTGTAGATCATGCTTATAGGTGCGCACGCGGTCATATCTTATTTCGAATGCATGAGGACGCTCGCTTTGTGGGCTTTATACGCTGCTTTTTTACAAATCGTTTTTTGTAGTCTCGCGTACGCGCGTATATCTGAGCTTGGCCGTGCATCGGTGAAATTCATTCGAGTTACGAAATTACGTTGCCGTCGTACGCGCATTCCAAAAATAAACAATCGCGTTGCGGTAATTATCTTACGGTCGGAGTTTGTCAATGAGTACAGGTTTTGAAGTGGAAGTTATAAGTTAATTTGCATACAAATGTCGGGATTTTTTCGTCTCAGTGGTTTTGATGAAATTCACTTTAAGACTGTACTTTATATTCTATATTTAAAGCGCGTCTCTCGCTTTTCCACGACCTAATTCGCAAAAATCATTATTTTCGCGTTTATCGAAAAACAATTGATGTCACAAATGCCAATCAATCAATATCGAATTTCCATTTTTAAATTTCACTCTGTGTGTGTGTTTTTTTTTCAAAATCAAAGTTATTCACGAAGATACCGCGCGATGAAAACCAAAACTTCAACCAATTGTTATATAACCACGTATTTCCATAAAGCGGTACACGTTCACAGGCATTTTTTTCGACAACACCGAATTCCAAAAAATAAAAAAGAAATAAAAAAGGCTGCGTTAGAATGTTCGAAATAATGCACAACACACGATACTTAGCACGAGTATAACATATACGGTGTAATTTCGATAATAAGCGTCGGAAATCACCCAGAGAGAAAGAAGAAATCCTCCCAGGAGATATGCGCGCAGGTATATCGTATACAGACACCTGGACACACTATACGTACGCCTATATATACGCGCACACGCACACGCATACATCGGCATCGACAGCCTATTACATTCCGTTTGGGTTGTGCGGTAAAGTAGGATGTAACGCGCGAAACATAATAATCGTTACATCGCTCACCGGCCGCTACTCACACTCACACAAACGCACTCGTATATATAGATATATATGCACGCATATATATACACGTTCAGGTGGCCACGACAGTTATGTAGTTTTGTTTAGAAAGTCCCGCGGCTGGAAGGCCGTGGAAATGATTACGCGTTACACAAGCTTACGCATCGGCCTGCAGCGGTATATACGCGCGTACGTACGTATATACATGCACGCATACATATACACACATAGAAGCGAGAGGAAAACCGAGAGTATATAGAGATCTTCGACGTCGCCGTTGGAGACTCTCGTCTTCTCTTTTCTTCGGAGTCTCTTGCCCCGAGAGAAGTAACCTAGCAACGCTCTCTCGCGGATTTAATTCCTTCGTCAAACAGGACTACACGGCGCGTATATAGGTAGATGGGCCGACGACTTATCTCTCTCGGGTCCTCGATACTTTCTAGAGAAAGAGAAGTGGAGAGAGAGAGAGGGAGAAAGAGAGGAGAGGAGAGGGAAAACAAGAAAGGCAGCACCTCTCGTCTTCTTCTTGTCTCCTCTCTTGTTCTTTCTCTCGGTACTAATCCTCTGAGGCCTGCTGTTGTCTTTGAGAGGGACACGCGCGGTACAAGTTCGTTCGAATCATATACGATTCGAAAAATCATTATTTTCCTCGATATAGCGTTGGCCGTGCTTTCGTTCGCTTCGACAACAGCGACAGTGGCGAGAAAAAAAGAGAAGCGAGCAGGGTGGAAAAATATTTGGGCAAACGCTCGCGTAATTGCAGCCACGTCGAATTATTATTTCGCACACTCTCCCTCTCCCTCTGCGACCCCGGTAGAATGTAGGTATAGGTGCCTCTGAGGCATCATGTGTGAGAGAGTATGAGCTCGCAGAAAGAGAGAGAGAGAGAGAGAGAGAGAGAGAGAGGATTGAAGCGACTAATGAAGGGTTAACGGCAATAACGGTGGTGCGAGCAGCAAGATGGGATGGGGAACGCGCGCTGAGGAGAGAAAGAGAAGGGGGAACGTGTATAAAGTAAAAGTATACTTCTAACGGGACATGTCGTTGTTCCTTCGCACCACGGTACCACAGTTAATGATGCTTTTGTTGAACAACTTTATTATGCTTATTTTTCTCGGGATGCATATTGGTTTTATTTTTCTCGTTGCTTTATATCGCGGATAAATATATATACTTACATCGATTTGATATTGGAAATTTTAGATCTATAATTCAGCCTCTCTATGCTTGTATATGTTTAATTATGCGTGTAATCTCTGCATGGCCCCAGGCTCAAGGTGTGGAAAATTACCTCGATAAGAAGTTTTCAATTCGTGTTTTACGTTGATGCATCACTTGAATGATGCATTATAGATGATAGATTTAGCTCCTTCTAACTTTATCAACATTAGTTTTATGTGTAAAGATTTTAATATTTTTGTTATATCAATTTACAGAGTTAATCAGATTAGAATATAATGCAGATTCCAATAATATTTTATGGGTAGTAGATTTTGTTAATTTTCATTTGAAAAAATCAATAATATAATTTTACAGAAGAAAGTCTTATAATAAATAAATATGCTCACGTTAAAGAAGTAACTATTGCCTTAATAATACAGTACCACTTCGACTTACGAGATTTGAGAATCTATCCGCTTATAATTAACATAATATTTACATTGTGAGAGTTTCTGGCAAGTGTTCGATAAGAACATTAGCATTGATTTCTTGTATACTCGTAAAACATTCTAATCGTGTTTATTTCTAAACTGATTAACATTCATTTGCTCTGCCACCAAGATCTTTTAAAAATTAATAAAAAAAAAAATCTTTATTTGCACTGTTAGAAAACTTCCAGATATATAGATATACTGTGTTTACATTTTGAGTTTCCAAATGTACACATTGTATATCTATATATATTGAAGTTTTCTTACAGTGTGCGCTCTATCGCACGCGAAGTTAAATAAGAAGCTCGAACAAGCTGATAAAACGAACGAGACGATCATATTTACGCTACTTTGTCAAATAATTTTTCAATATCGTGCATCATCAACCAGGCATTATACGTCTAAAAGAAAAAAAGTCTAGAAATAAAGACGTTAAAAATTTTCAATGTTAACCTCAAGCACATTCCGACGGCTTCGACCACGTCTCACACACGTCGAGAAACTTTCGTCCTTTCTCGAGCGCATGGAGCATGTAACTATGGGCATGCGCGCGTCGTAGCACTTGCGAAATATTCTCTCGCCTTTGGGAGTGTTCGCTGTCGTCGTGGTCGTCGTCGTATATATACAGTTGACGTGTGAATGCCGGCGAACGTATACACATATACATATATAAACTCTAGCACGCGGTTCTATGCGCGGCAATCAGCTGACTGAAAATCCCGTTCCATACCGATTTACCTCTTTCCTCTCTTTCGCTCTCGCTCCCCTCGCTTTTACGAGTCTGCGCCACAGCTTCGATCGCCACTCTCACGCGGTTGACTCACCTGGTGCGCCGCGGCGTTTACGACTCGCGAGAAGTCTAGGTTGGCACTATATTATACTCTCGCGCGCTTGACTGGCTTGCGATGAGTTTTATTTGGGATAATAAAGTAATAACGCTGTAATCAAACATGGGAATTATTTTTAGTTTGTAAATTGCTGGTTGTTAATTTAGAATCGCTGTTGAATCAGCGTGAAAAGAACATTAGCAAAATATGGTTTAATTGAATTCAGAATTGTTAATTGCTTTGGTAAGCATGAATCTATTATTGCGTATATAATTTAAACGATAACATCGTGTATGTTCTACCTAATCAGCAATTTCGTTGATCATCCTCGTTAATTGCATAAGAAAATTAAAACCGCAGCATTATTATTTTCAATTCAGTCAAACGTTATCGCTACTATATATACACACTATTTTTGTTCTACGTATACTCTAATATCGCGCTCGACCGAACATCCGTGATCTTGGTCTACCTCAGCAACATCAACATCCGTTCAAATGCCTTATCAATGACACTTGTCCATCCTCATAAAAATAACAATGAATACTAAATTACGAAAATAAAGCACTTATGTCCAACATTCCACAATGAAACAGTTTTGTTTACCACACGAGTTCATAAATCAAAATTTTCCTTCTAACCATTTCATTCGTTCACGCATGTATATTATTCGAATCGTCTATACCAAAATTCCGGTATTTCATTTTATTTAGTCGCTTTTTTAACATTTAAATTCACGTCATTCTAATTATGAAATTTTTATTTATACAAACGAACTTAAAACAGCTGATTTTTTCTACAAATAGTTCGACATTACAAAATTATTATTTTTGGATCATTGACTCATCAGTGGTACTATGAATGCGTATACACGCACCGTAAACATCGAAGGCTCGTCTCTCTTGTTTGTACATTTTCGACGGTCAACTTAACTTTGCGAAAGTTTAAGTACACATCACCGAGTGTATAAATACACATCAAAGCTCCAGGCGCGCTCACAATGTCCCACACACGATAATTCTTATACACTCACCAACTTCTCCTATATTATCTGCTCCATGCGACAATTTATCATTCGCACTATATACTGCCAATACATTAATACGACGCATTTCTCAGCAGTATATATAGTGACTCTTGCCTCTACACTTCCTTCCCCACTACATACACTTCGCTGCGCCCGGTCGAAGCGTTTCGGCGCAATTCATCACGTTCGCCGCCGCGTTCGAAGTGGCTAATAAAGCGATTACACGCGACGACGAGCGAGGGACACGCGCGCGCACAAACGAGTCCGAAAACAGCGGGTCGTGTGCGCACGGCTTCCTAATTCAGCGCGCGGGTGCTTGCAAAGTGGATTCGGAGAAACATGCGCGTGCGATTATAGACGCGGGGCACTCGAGCGATACGCGCGAACCTTGACCCACAATATCGACGTGTGTGGGTTTGTGTTTGTGTGTAAGAGACACGAGAAGCTCGTGCGCTATCGCTACGACGACGAGTCATCCTCCCAAAGTCAACTGGCAAAAATTCGGCGAAAGTCCGGTTGTTGTATTCCTTGCGAGAGCAGAAATTCAGTGTCGTCTCTTTGTTTTCTTTTTTTTTTCACCGACGGCCTGTGTGTTTGTCTATTTCACGATGGGAATGAGATAAAGAGGTGGTAGGAGAGCTTGTGCGGTGAGCTTAAAAATATACGAGCGCAATTTATAACTGCGAATTGCCGTTTGTTTATAAAATAACACCTCGGGGTTGTATAACATACTCTTGCGCGTGGCAGAGAAGATAAATATTACAAAAATATACTTTGATAGGAGAGAGAGAGAGAGTCACATGGGACGCAGTGGATAATCATCGTGGAAATATCGACATCAATTTAGCATATCAGAAGTAAAAACGAAGCAGTTCGCATTTTGCGGCACACACGCGCACGCGTGCGCGCGTGAGAAAAACAAAAGATCAAAACTTCGGATGAAACGTTTGAAAAAGTAATAAATTGGCAGAAAAGTAGAAATTGAAATAAAAGATCCGTTGATTTATGCCGGTTGGAAAGCCGCGCGCAAAGAGAGACAGCGACAGAGAGAGAGATAGAGAGAGAAAGAAAAAAGCAGATATATACACACATCCACCAAGTCGAATAGAAGGCCGAGGAATTCGTCGTAAACACCACATTATAGGTATTTTCCAGAATAATTTTCTTGGCATGGCCCGTATACGCAAGAGAGAACGTAGCGCGCATTAATTGGACCTTTTTCACTTCTATTTTTCACCTTGCATACATATACATACAACACACACACACACGCCCGCTTGCCGATACTCATGTCGTGCGTTTCGTTTTGTATCGATGACGCGTGCTAAACAAAAAAGCCTCACACACACACACAACTTCGCTCTGAGCGCATCGGGGCTATAATTAAGAATCGCGCCGCCCGGTCCGAATCTCCGCGCGCGCGTCATTAGTCATTCGTGAAACGTTCTCGCCCGCATGTATACGTATATATTGCTACAACAGTGTTATGTACCACTATATAGATCTAAGCTCACGCGCGTTTAATCGTATGGCTTATACTGTGAGAGGTTACAGAGAGGTATAGGCGCGTTAAAAATAGGCGAAATTAACGATTGAGAGCAAGTAGTGTGCTTGCGTCGTATTTTTTCTCTCTCTCTCTCTCTCTCTCTGTTTTTCCTGCGCTTCGCTTTTGCAGCTGTGGCTGCGATAGGATCGCGCGCGACAGGCCCCGCGCTCGCATGGTCGCGAATTATTGATGCAACGAGCCTATCAATAATCGAAGAGTTTTGCGTATCGATAAGCGTGTTGTGCTACTGCCGCTGTCTCATGCTGCTCATGCCGGCGTTGCCATGACGGCCGCGCATTGTATGTTAATGTATGCGGAGAGCGCGGCGGCGAGCGCTCTCTGAGCAACTGGAAATGCGCATTTTCCATAAAGGGACGTTCCACGTATACGTATGTATGTATATATCTATCTGTGTGTGTGTATAAAACACGCGTAAACGTGTGTGTCTCTCTCTCTCTCTCTTTCTCCTTATGTCTCGGTGCGTCGTCGTTTGTCGACGCGTTGCTGTTGTTGCTGTGTGTATCAGAGAAGTCTAATGCCGCGACGGTATCAATCCCCTGGTGGATTCTCGTCGGCGCACGCTGTTCACTTCTTTTTTTTCGCTTCGTACGACCTTGTGGTGTAAGGGGGCGGCTCAATTTTTCAATTTGCGACGCTCGTGGGTGAAAGAGAGAAAGACCTGTCGGAGAGGGATGTCGGTCGGCTTTGCGCCTGCAAAGCCACCGTGGCCCGTATACGTGCGTGTACGTATATATATATATATATATATATATATATTTGGGTATATGCTAATGTTTTTTTCGTTATTTGCCAGCTGCTGTGCGCGGCTAAGCCACCGCTTGACAGGTCGAACGAAATTTAAAATTTTTTCGCGTATATGAAATTTTTTTTTTTTTTTTCAAGAATAAACGGTACATCAAAGAGATTATTTTTCTTCTTTCCACTTTGTTTTATGTATCAGCGTAGTATATATATTTCTAACTTTCTTTTTTTACCCGACGTACTTTGACGTACTTGAAAAAGATCTAAGATTCAATATGTAATATGTTGATGAAATTCATTCTTCCCAATTAAATTATAATCACTACCATTTACGGTAATAATACTATAACGCGCTTTCAAATTATCTTCAGAACTGAAAAAAACCTGCCTATAGCTGGAAATACTAAAAGAAAGCACAATCTCATCCTCGCGATCAAAATAGCCAGTGAGCGCGCGCTCGATTAGACGAAAGGATCCCGATAACGCGTAATGTTTCGCCTTTATCTCTCTCTCTCTTTCTCTCTCTTTCCCTTCCTCCGTAATAGCATACTTTTCTGAAAGGACTATACAACTTTCCTCTCTCCCTCTCTCTTCCATACAGCTATATATGTACATCACACGGGAGAGATCACAAGCGCCGTTTGAATCCTCCTCGCGGCGCAATTCTGCACGCGCGCAAAGTCCCCCCACGTCTGCTAATCTCATAATGAAATTCCACTGGCGGTTGGCCGATTATTTACGTCCTCCCAGAACGAATAATACTCATACACATACGCGCCTATATATAGTATATGTATATATTATAGCGACTGAAAGAGCTAAGAGCGACCGAGTCCCTTACATACCCACATAGACACGAGGAGGCGAGAGAAGGAGGAGCTACTGCACCTATCTCTCTGCACACGGCCGTTTTTCCTCCTCCTCTATATAGCTAGCGAATAATGCGCGCGCGCGAGCTTAAAAAGCCAGCGGCAGCAGCAGCAGCAGCACGTGCGTGCGCGCGCGCGCCGGGCGCTAGGAAATAACGGAGTACAGCGTGCGTATACGTATACGTGTACGTCGGGGGAGAGGGAGACTAGTCTTGCCGGACGAGTCCGCGGGAGAAGAAGTTCGCTGGGGGAGCCGCGTTTGTTGCTGCTGCTACTACTGCTACTGCTGATGCTGTTATAAGGCGTCTCGCACGCGCGCACGCATTTGTATACATACACACATACACACGCGCCGTACGTCCGTATGGATGTTTGTCATCTGTCTATGGAAGAGGAGGCTCCGGGGCACCGTGCGCTCTGCAGGTCTTGCTAGTTTTTTCTTTCTCTCTCTCTCTCTCTCTCTCCTTTCTCGTTCTCTTCTTCTTATTCTTCTCTGTCTCTCTCTCATAGTTCTTCCTCTCTTTATCTCTTTTTTTAAGTCGCGTTCGCGCGAGCGCACTGGTCACCCCATTCTCGTGAAAATCTAAACCGTCTACGCCTCCGGGCCGTTTCCTCGCGCGCGAGCGCGTAACGCATCTCTCTTTCTTTCCTCTTCGCATTCTCATTCTTTCTCGCCGTAAATCTCTCTCTCTCGCCGCGCGCACTCGCACTGCTCTTCGACTCGCTCTGAATACATTAGAGCATATTTATTCAGTATTAAATCTGCATAAAGATATGTACCCGAGCACGCGCTCGCGAGCTCTTTCGGTTGTGTACAGTCGATGGACATTAATTTCTGCTAGTGCGTAACGCTTGAGCAAATACACACGCGTATATCAGATCGTCCAGTTTGATCTACGTATATATATGTATGTGCTGCGTCGCACGCGTTTACTTCGTGAGAAATTAATTTTTTGTTTTCTACTTCTTTTTCTTCTCCTATTATTTCGATTTTTTAGTAATTTTTTTGGATTAAGTGTTTTTTTTAAATCTCGCTTTCTCAATTGATATTTATTTATATCGATATCGACGCCGAAATTTCCCTTTCAAATTTTAACCTTTCGAAAGTGAATTTGAGACTGATTTTTTTTACATACCCACAAGTACTGTATAAATGATTTGCGCCAGTATGTAAATCGAAAAGAAAAAATATAAATGAATAATCGAGTATTAATTGAATTTCGAAGCTACAAACACATAATAAATACAGTGGCTCGATCGCGTCTATAAAATGTCATTCAACAAGCATAAAACTGATTGCAGAAATGAAGAGAAGTCTAGAATATCGAAGAATGAAAAACGAAAGCGACGACGAAACTGCGCATCGTATGTGTACACGTGTGCATAGTGGCGTGTGCGAACCCGATGACTTTTTTTTAGTTCGAAATGCAGATACCGGTTCCCTTTCGCTGATCCGATATGTATCTGCGTAGTTATTTCACGTTATTTCTACATACTCGCCAGAATTTCATATTCTCTCGTTTCGATTGGCAAACTTTATATCGTACGTGGTTCTGCATCTTCATCTTTATACATACTATATGCGGAAGTTACATAACAACGCGTCCTCTTTCTTTCTAATTCGTCATTCTTTTTCGTTAACCTAGTCACTGTCAACGGATATCCCCGCACAACGACAAAGCTACACAGCGCCGAAACCACAGATTAGACAGAGATTCCTGCGCCACGCAGGAACCGACCAGAGAATTCTCGTCGACGTATCTCGAACGTGATTCACGAAATCCCCAGAAAATCGCCTGGCCTCTTTTCGTGCACCCAGCGGAACAAAGAGAGCAGCAGCAGCAGCCTCACTCATTCTGGTCTCCCTTCCACTTGCTTAGCACGGATATTTAATTTTATATTTTGCGCCGGGTATATTGCGAGCCTTATACCGAGCACTTCTCTCCTTTGTCTCTCCCGTTTCCTCGTCGACCCTTCGTTTTGTCTCTTTTCCTCCTCCTTCTCCTATTCATTCCCTTCCTCTTGTGTAATCTTGCGGCTTTGTCGTGGACCGCGTGGAAATGCGGGGCGGTTGTATAGCGATTTGTCAGGGAATTTTCAAGCGGTGATGGCCTTTATTAATCGCGCGCAAGTGACGTCGTGAAGTGAAGACGGAGCTTCTTTTCGGCTTCTCGGAAAAAAGATTAGCGGTTTTAATCAAACTTTCAGCGGTAGAAAGAGAGAGAGAGAGAGACTCGAGCAATGCTTTTTTTTCCTCTTCTTGCTCGACGAGCGACGTGTCGATGCAATCTGCTTCTCATTTGCGATGAATGCTTCAGTGCTTTTTATAAGAGAAGCGTTGAATGTTGCACATATTATTTCTATACATGCGTTGATTCTTTAAATTAATTGCTTAATCATATAGATGATTATTTTTATAATATTTATTTTAACAATATTTTTTATTTCTTTGTTTCAGGTGAGTTGTGTTGAACAGATGTGCTACCAGCTAATTAAGCAAACGCTAACTTTGACGGTAAAGTAAATGAAACATTATTATTTGAATGTCGTATTTATAACAAAAAAAAAATAAAACTTTAATTTGGTATAAAACTTTTGTGAAAATGATCTCAACGTTAATATTATTAAATACAAGAGCTACTAGTAAAGATCGAAGGTATACAAAGTCAGCGAGTACGTCAAATATTTTTTACTGATAACAATGTCAGACGCTGATTAACAAAACATGTTGCATATTACGTTATCTCATACGGTATTTTCACGAACCGTTATTGCATTATCGCGAACGATTGATATTCCTTGCAAATATCCAATTTTTCCAACGACTAAAATTTTTGTTCAGTATATATTGTTTAATATTAATATACTTTTTTTCATATAATTAACGAATAATTTGATAAATCATGCAGATCATCATCAATTTACTACAGCTAAACCATCGCGTCTTAATAATACGCTGTTAAGTTTTTGCGTAATTTTTTCATCTTATTGCATATGAATAATTAAACTATTCGCGATTACAGCTATGTTTAGAACGATTGCAATCTACATTATAATCAGTATATTTTTTATAACTATAATTCAAGAATTGTTACGTCTGACTTACATATACGTGTGCGTCGAAAAAAACTCCGTGAAAAATTCTCACAAGCCAATAATACGGTCCTCTCGAAGGTCAGCCTAATCGCACAGGCTATATATATATACTCGTGCGCTTTTTTCCTTCTAAAATTTCGCAAAAACCACATATCCGATACTCGCGTCGTGTGCTTTTCGACAAAGCCACTCAAAGTCGGCTCTCATCGGTGCATCGAGCCGGTCATCATTGGCAGACCTCCGCGAAAACTATTCGAAACCATATCTAATATATACCTCCTGTCCGTCGCGCGCTTTCAAAATTGACTTTTGTAACAGAATATACAGCGTTCGCGTCTATCTATGTTTCCAAATCATGCGGCCGTGCTAAAGGGCGGTTCTGGAAACCTAAGAAGTCGAAGTCAGCGAAAGAAGCGAAGCGCAGAAGCGTTTTTGAACGGCGCGCGGAAGCGAAGTGCCACACTTGGCTGCGGGGATATCGCATATAGTATACCGCACTGACGAATTTCGGGGAATTCCCGGGGTATGCTGTTTCTTCCTTCTTTTATTTTTATTTTTTTGCTTTTTTCTCTTCTTTTTTTTCTACGTAAGGGGATATCTGCAGCGCGTGCGCAAAATAGGGAAAAAAGATGTTGATGCCGAGGACGAAGGCGGTGATCGCGCGAGTGTATAGTTCAGTAAGTACGTTATACACTAGTGTACGTTCACGAGGAAAATCGAGATTCGTGGGCTGAATGGGGGAAAATTAGAGGCGAACGATGATGAGGCTTATGATGATGATGATGACGATAATGGCGGTATTGACCCTGCGCGTGTTAACGCTACACCCCAAGTTGGAGAGATGTATATATCTCTCGTCCTCTAGCGAATTACCCTTCCAAGAGACTCGTCTCAAAATTGCGCTTTTAATAAACGAGCGTCCTAATCAAGCGAGCAAGCTTGACAAGTTAATTGTATCTCACGACTTGTTTAATTTGTTATGGACGTCGAACTGGGCGAAATTGCGCAGCGCGGTTTGCAAGCGCATGAGTTACTCCGCTAATTAGGAGCACACACACACACACACTCTCTCTCTCTCTCCTCGGAATCTGATATTCTCTTCTGAACTAGTTACGTGGAAATTCCTTCTAATCAGATCTGCTTTTGGGGAGGACGAGGGAAAAAGGAGATTGCCGCGGGCCGTATCTGTTATTGGGGATCTTCTAAATATAACTCAAGGGATTATTAATCATTCCGATGGCAGAGCACTGCGCATTTTCGGCGCAAAAGGGAATATTTATTTGAGGGAACGAGAGAAGGAATGAGAAAGAATGCGAGCCATCGGTATGCGTAATGAAATTAATTTTTTTTTCCAAGCAATAGCAGTGTGGTACTTCACCTCCTACTCTCCTTGGGTATTCAAATTGTACGTAGTTATGGTAATCAGTTGAATTTCGTATTTTATGTGCTGCACGTGGAAACTGTCCGAGAAAATTAGCCTTTTTTCATATACGGAATTACTCATTGCCTTGGGCGTGTGACGACCACAAACTTGTCGGACTGAATATGTATTTATACGCATGAATGTCATTTTTTTTTTGGTTCAAGTATATTTGTATCTTGCGAATATCCTTTTTAGAAAAACAGAATGTTGAATAACTATAATGTAAGGTATGACAAATCGTTGATCATGAGACTTCATCTGATAAAAGACAAAGGAACTCGCAAACAATATATAGGTTAATAACTACTCGATAAAAGTATCGATGCAAAGTTTGATGATTGTTTGATTGTTTAAAATTTATACGGAACAGCCGCGAGAACGTTTCCCACCAGAAGTTTAAGCTCTAATCAGTTCGGAAACGGTCCTTGCGACCGGCAAATTAATAACGTCGATCAAGTTGAAGTGTATCGACAGGTCGAAAGAGTGCACACACACATACGTGCACACATACGCACACCAGCGCAAACGAAAGTCAAGTGTCTCGTAATCACAGCGAAATGGCTCTGCTAATAGATAAAGCCTGCGATCCATGTATATATACATGTATATATGTACACGTATACAATGACGCGTAGCTCGGACTCCTTTTTTATGACCTAGTTTAATTTACGACTCGCTAATAGTTACTTAATTTACGATCACGAACCGTATCAAACCTTTTGCTGATGCTTGCGAGTATATACGCGCGCGCATCTCTCTCGCTTATAAATCGATTTCCCGCGGCTCTCCCTCGCTCTCTCTCCCTTTCCAGGCTGCGCACTTGTCCCGGGTAATCGAAAGGAGTGGGGGGGAGAGCGAAGCACTTGGAAGTGTCAGCCGAGTGTAAAAAAGGCTCGCGCGCTCGTGCTTGTATCTCGGCCTGGCGATAACGAGCCAATAATTTCCGGGCGCGAAAATCTCTACCCCCTCTCTCTACCCTCGCCGTTGTCGACTAGACAACATCTGCGAAGGAAGGTGCAAGAGAGAGGAGGGAACGCATCTCGTTAGTGCGCACGTAATGGGCTTTTCTCATCGGTTCGAGCGAACGAGTTGCTTGCTTGCTCTTTCGCTCGCTCTCTCTCTCTTTCTCTCTTAGCAGCCACTTTGCGCAGATACAGGAGGAAATTATGTTTAGAAGGCTTGCCGGCGTCTCGTGCGAACGGACTAGCGGGGTGGAAATAAAAAGCAGCATCGAGTGCCAGCGCACGCCGATAACGTCGTGTCGTGCCGCGAGCGGCCAATCGGGAAATAAACACCGTGTTGTGAGCTGCGTTGTGGATATTTTTATAGGAGCTAATAATAACGAGGAGAAAAGAGAGAGAGAGAGAGAGAGTTTATAAGAATTCCGTAGAATAATAAGCTTTTCGACTACAACTCTTTCCGATATTAATCGCAAGTTGCACACCATTGTAGATATATACGTGCGTATATTTCGTTTTTATATTTTTGCTCGCAGTTATATTTGCATTCGCCGCCTATATATGAATCATTTTACTGTCAGACACGTTTGCGAAACTTGATCGGATTACGAAGCGCGCGTGTGTCTTTTTTTGCACGAAAAATCAATTATAGAGTCTGAGGATTAAAAATCGCGCTTTTTTCTTTATTCCCCTTCGGGCGCGCAGGTACGAATTTCAACACTTCATCTATATACCACATGAGCTTTCTTTGTTAACCGCTCGCGGAGAAAAATTGGCTGACAATTTTGAATGAGAGTTTTTCGAGCGATCGTATATATCTTTTGAAAAATAGCATGGATTAACGTGCACAAGGCGAGACGAATAATAAATAATGCTCTGCCTATAATCGAACTCATAAATAAAGATAAAAGCAAAGGAGCGTGAGGGGGGGGGGGGGGGAATGTCTATAAAAATCAAACGATATTCCATGAAAAATACAATATTAGCGCACGCGCGTGTCAGAGCTGTCAGGAAGCATAAGCCAGTCAAACGAGAGAAGGAAGGAAACGCGCAGGGACATGCGCGCGCGTAAACTGAAATAAGAAGACCAACTCTCTTTCTCTCTCTTGCTCCATCCACCTATACACGATCAAGAAATAGCGAGTGAGGGCGAGCGGGAGCGATAGTCGCGATATTGCAATGCTAAACCTGTTATGTATCGGATCGCGTCGGCCAACCGTTCGCTCGCTCTCGCACATGAGACTATTAACCGAGTTTACCGGAGCTCTCGTGTGTCCCTACCTCTCTGCTCGTGTATGTGTGTGAGTGTCTCTGGAGAGCCGCACGGTTGCAGAACAGCATATCTCGCGTGTGGGCAGCAGCAGGAGTAACAGACGCCGCGTCTCGGGTCATCCGCTAGGCGTTAATTCGATGGTCAAGCGTCGATATCGACGAGGAAAAGTCCAATTTTTTTTCTCCTTTCTCCCCGCACGCCCAGTAGAAGAGGCTTGCCTACCATAGCCTCGACGTATATATCCCTATCGCGTGTGGGGGAGCGGCCCTAGGGGAGATAATGAGAAAAGGGAAAATGAGAGAGGCGGAGATCGAGATTTATTTCGCCAGGCAGCTAGGACAATACATCCTTTTAAGCGTTGTCTCAATTTTTTCCTCTCTCGTGTTTACCCGTGTGTTTGCGAAAGCACCCCCTCGGTGTAATTTCATGCGTGCGCCTATCCTTTTGTTGATGTAAGCCTAAGAGGGCGCTTGATGAGTTGTGTGTATGTGTGCGATGTGCTTAATGAAAATAATGATAATCACGGAGGGGAGAATTATTTCGATAACACAAGAGAAACAATTCGTACGTGGATCAGGGTGGGCTACGGGTTCTCGTTGGGTTAACAAAACTGTGGGGGATAGAAACGTGTATCTCTAGGCTGTTTTCCTTTATCTAGTGAGATGAGTGATGTAATTTATATCTTATATGTGCAATAATTTACCTTTGTGATAATATTACAGTGATACATCTTTCACAAAAAAAATGAAGGGAAAAATATAATAAAGATACAATATGATGTAATTGTATTTATGAGGGTGAACTTGAATTAGTTTATTTTGAAACCTTTGATTATTGAGCTATTGCGAAAGACGATTACGTTAAAGCCGTCGGCGATGAACAATTATGAGCTTTTATTAAATCAAACACGTGTCAATTGATATGAGACGAAACGTTGAATCTTGCAATCGATCCCACTCGACAGTCATTTGTTACAAAATATCTTGTACGCGTTTAACAATGTTAAAAATATTAAACTAGACTATTGTATCGATTGAAAGCACATTATATACGTTTTATGCATTATTTTTCCCTTATTTATTCCATGAAAAATAAGATGATTACTTTTCTATCATATTTCCATACGACGGAATATAAGAGTTCATAGATTATGATAATCGTTGACGAATTGCTCCGACAGATCATTTGATCTGCAACGATCACA
>JAWWEQ010000010.1:4258535-4370395 GCA_035583055.1 Torymus tubicola
AAATCTGTGTAGAGTATGCCCGTGTAGAATAACCTCCCTGTGTAGAGTGTGAATGTGTAGAGTATAGGCGGTGCCATTGACAGCCACATTGAGGTGATCGGTCGAGTTGCGCGCGCATGGTATAAGAACTATATGACATAATAAAAACTTAATTATGCGAATAAGGAGTAATTTTTTGCCGCCAACGTTCGCATAATGTATCGCTCGTTGCGTATCTCTGACGAAGATTTGTTACCGCATAATACATTCGCGTTTTCATTGAACTACAACGTGAATTATAAATATATAAACTCGTTGTTTCGACACTACGAGCAATTCTAATTTATACTTAATTCTTATATGACGACTACGTGTATATACGATAAAAAAAGTTGCGGACAATGAAACATGACGATAAACAAGTCACTTGTACAGGGTGTAATTTCCACTCGACAGCCCCGCGTGGTTAGAGTGCTGTGTGTGTCTGTATCAAGCGAACTCGAGATATAGGTATATATAGATATATAAACTAGAAGTAAAAGTAAGTCGACACACATCCTAGCTACATGGAAGAACAATACTCATGGGATTATGTGACGGGCAGGGATATAGAGAGACAGGACACAAAAACTTTTCGAAATCTCCACCTCTCTCTGCCATCATTTCTCTCTTTCTCTTCTGCTACACGCACTCTCACTCATCATGACAGCATGCGCGCGATGTTTACACTCCTCGTTATTGCCAATTTCTCGTTCCAACGCCATGGCCCACGTCTTTTAACGTACTCACCGAGTCGAGTAACGAAACTCATATCGACCGCAACGTGCGCATAATCTGGCCACAAGGGACTTGCAAATCCCGTAAACGTGTATACCGAGATACTACGCGTGTGTATGTGTATTATACATATATGTAACATAAGCAACAAAGAGAGAGAGAGCCCCGCGGACAGGAAATAAAATGTGGGTCCACGCGCGAACACGCGGGCGGGCGCACACATATATGCGGGGAGGAGGAAAAGAGGGAGGAAGGAAGCACGCAGCGAGGGCGCGGACGGGCTGTGCGAGAACATTCGGAAACAGCGCGCGCGCGGGCAGCGTGGCGTTGCGCTGCAGGCGTGGTACATCGCGAGAGAGAGAGAGAAAGAGAGAGAGAGAGAGCCGACCTTGACCTCTGTCCCCAACTCTCTCTCGTTCTCGCTCGTTCGCTCGGTGTGACGCCCATCCCGCGGCAGACCGGTCGATACGTGGCGCTGCTGCTGCTCCTGCTTCTGGTGGTGGTGCGTTGCCGACTACTCCCTCTTTCTTGCTGTGCCTCTCTCTCTCTCTTACCCGCACCCCCACCGATCGACTCTGCGTGTTGTATCATGCCTCTCTCTCTCTCTCTCTCTCTCTCATTCCCTCTGAATTTCGGCTCGCGAGCTGCGTGCTCCCGCATCGCGGGGCGGATCTCGTATCTACGCAGCGTGAGCCAAATCTCTCGCTCCCTCCAGGAGTGAAATTTACACTTTGCGATTCTCGCATATACATACATTCAAGTATATACACACTACACTATGCTGCTACATATCCCTCGAGATCGGAAGTACGCGCGAGATGCTTACAAGTGTCAAACTCTCACGTCCAGGCAGTGAGCTATTAATATTAAAATTGAAATCAAGATTGAGGGAGTGGCATGCTTGCATGTGGATGGCAGTATGTGCAAATCAATGGTTCACACGTATGTTTGAAGTGTCGCTACCTCAATTTTTGATAGGCATCAATACATAAAAGAACGTTTGATAAGAGGGAAGAAGGGGATGCATTCGCTCGGAGCGAAGGCCAAATATCCTTATTTACAAGTATATGGATGTATATTGCTGCGATAAAAATAAATGAGGCTACGGCAACCCCGGTGGAATTAAAGTAGTAAGTCACGGGAGTAGGCGTCAGCGGCAGGAGAACAGAGCAGCGAGTGATTTTTAATTCGGTCTAAAAGATTTAGTGCTCGATGGGCCGTACCTCCGCCTTTGATATAACAGCGCGCTTGGTCTATACTGGAGTAGTATAGTAGTGCGTGCAAGCCTTGCGCGAAAACCCCGTGAAGCTGCTGCTGCTGCTGCTGCTCGTATATCGACCTCTCTAGAGCTCTCTTTAGCTCCGCGCCTCCCGCCCTTTCGGACCATCTTTCTCGCTCGCGCACAGAGCAAGCGAACCTGCTGCCCTAACCTCTCCTCCTCCTGCTTCTTTTTTCCTCTTTTTTTGCACGCGCGCTAGAGAGGAAAAGAGTATGACTCTTGAGTGCGAATTGAAAATGTTACGGGGGTGAGAGGATATTGATGTACATTTCGCAAGCTTATGCCGCTTCTCTTCTTTTCACAGTGCCCCCCTCTCCCCTCCCTGACGTATATATACGCGCGGATGGGTTATTTCGTAAATGCTTACCCGGTTGGAAGTTGCGGCGAGGTTTTTATGGTAGGGTAAGAAGTTTTCTGAAAGCCAATGTTTTGTGTGAGTGCAGTCCATTCTGTGCGTATTTATTTATAGATATATTTTTTTTTTAGTAATAACAGCATATTAATTTTTTTTTTGGTTGTGATCGAAAAAAGCCTTATTTATCAAACACGTCTGACTCAAATCTCATTACCTTTCAATATTTTATGGATGGGTATTTGGGCAAAATTTCAAAATACCATCTGGCAGAGGAGGAATGAGTCGGGAGTTGCCGAACTTATTGGCTCATTGATTGATTGATACCCAGCTTAAGTAACTACATGGATGTAAAAACATTGAAATATAACACGCGCATAACTTCTCTTTCTCTCTCTCTTGAGTTGAATGGTGAGATAAATTAATCAAAGTGTGTAATAGAGAAGTGCGTACATTCAAATGTTTTATTAAAGTCATGCATTCATCTTCAAGGGCGCAGTTATTAAATCTTACGAAAGATTCAGCTACGTGGAGCTAAAATACTAATCAAACTTGAACAATGAAGCTATTACAGTATTTGCTTCAAGGTCCCGAGACGAGATTTCGTAAAATGCATTTTGGAAATATAATTATAATGTAAACCCTCTCGTCAAAAAGAAAATGCTGTAGTCATCACGAACGAAAGTAAGAGTCTTTATTCTCGGGCGTGATTCAGTTTTCGGCGAGCTTTACACTGGCGCTCATCTCGCTGCTATGTTGACTTTACGGACAAAATATTTAACAAAGTTTGGATAACCGCTTGTAGTAACACAAAAACAGCATTTTCCACGAGCCCTGAACACTGTCCTAAAATTTTTCGCATACCATATATATAACGCGCCTCGCATCAACCCAAAACACTGATTTCTCATTAACAGACCCCACATTTTCCCCATAACCATTTATCTACTTCTTCTTAACATTGCCAAAGAGTTCAGTTTTATACTTCTTGGATGTAATGGTATCTCCCCGGGAGGATTATGCGCGCTTACATACGCATAGAAAAAAAATCCATGCGCGTTACGTATAGTGCGCGAAAACTCCCTTTCCCCGGGGGTGTCTTCAAACAGCTGTGTGCAAAGGGAAAGGTGGTGGATATAGCTTCCTTATTGAATCCAATGGACCGTAACCGGTCGACCGCACACCGCGGCCAATTTGGAAAATTTCGAGGGTACGTTTCGTATACGTGTATAACACCAGGCGGCACGCGCCGAGCGGCCAAAGGGTGAAAGGACGAGCTCGCTCTCGCTTGCTGGGAGGAGGGTGGGAGGGAAAGCGAGCGAGAGAGGCTTGGGTTATCGATTTCCCCTGCTGCTACTGCTGCTGCTTATACTGCTGTATATGTATATATACGGGCGCGCACGCGGCAACGGCCCACGCTTGTGCGTCGGGCGCGGGCGCGCGAGAAAAGTGGCAAACGACGCGTGACAAATGCGCGTATGGGCACGAGCAATTTATCTTTCCCTCCTCCTCCTTCTCCTCTTCATCCTCCTCCTTCTTCTTCTCTCACTCTGGTTGTCGCACCTCTCGCTTCTTTCTTTCTCTCTCTCTCTCCTCGACTATTGGCTTTTTCTCGCGTTCCGTGGCGCTTTTCACCCCCCCCCCCCCCCCGCTCAAAGATTTTTTTTCTTGTACCTAGAGGAGCTACTGCTACTACTAGTGAGTCTTTGTTTTCGCATACGGTTCTGTGTGCACAGCTTGTTCGAGAGAGCGACGCGCGTGCAGTGTATGTTCTTTGTTTAATCACATGTACGCGCGAGAGTCTTTTGCGTGTTGAGCTCATGGAGGAGAAGGAGGAGGAAGTCCAGAAGCTCTCGGGAGAGCTCGAGACGAGGCCTATTTTAAAGTTTTTTGTCCCGCTCGTCACTCCTCGGCGTCCGCGCAGCTTTCCTTTCTCCTTCTTTCTCTCGCTCGAGCTTTTTCTCAATGGCCTTTCTTGCGAACCAGAGCGCTGTGCGCGCATCGTAATTGCGATTATCGTTTGTTTTTCCAAGCAGAGTGTATGTATATGAGAGACTGCATGCACGTCCATGGGCGTATTTATAGTAGATATTCTTTATTGAGATTGTGTCTCTTCGAGTTGAAGAAGTGTACTCTCGAGAGCTTGTTTTGTAAATACGAGCGTTATAGTTCATATAAAATTAACGTCAAACTTTTATTCCTCCCCCGCGAAATGAGTCTGTGGATTATATTCGTGTGTCTTCTTTGTTTCGGTGCCTTCAGACCTTTTAGGCTCGATGGAGGTTATCCAGAACTTTGCTCATAATGCTGGTATATAAAACGGAATCTGTTTAAACTTCTTCCAACTCGTTTCTTTTCTTGTCGAAACGTTTCACTGAATCAAATGTATATTCAGTTTATGTATACTTTTTGTTTCAAACGATGTTGGAAAAAAATAGATGGCAAATAAGGGAACTTTAGATATATGGCCTATGGGTCTGAAGTTTCTCATTGTCGGAACGTGATGAAATAATTTTTTACAATTAATTAAAGCTATCAACCAATAGAAATTTCATTTTAATCATTGTTAGAAAATTATTTTATGCTATAAATTATTCGATCAATTCACAAGATTAATATTAATTAGTATGACCATGAAGTAAAATGAATCATTTTTATTGCACTCTAACGATGTAAACTTTATAAAAGTACAACTAATAGTTAAATATATAATTTGTTGACAGCTCGTATAATACCATGCGAGTTTAATCAATTGTCATTGATAATTTCATATCGGACATTCAACCATAATTCTAAACGAAAATTTAATAATACATATATTGGCATTTAAAGCAATAATGCCTGTATATAATCTGCAATACATTTACTTCATAGTTTGGGTTATCATTGACAACCAATTTCTTTGTCAACTAATAAATAATAGTGGATTCTCATAAATTTCATTATAGTTGAAAAAATTATACCTGAAGGTGGCAAAAAATCGCATAGTTTGAAAGACCCAAATCAAATGTATGTATAGCGCGGTTGTTCCTTCAGGCTTCACTACATTTTAAGACATATACTTGCCTTCGGAGCGTATTTTTGTGTTTGCGTGAAGTATTTTTCTTAGAAAAACTATTTATGCCAAAGTACCAAAGTACAATCTTATTTAGAACAAAATCATACAGTGACAATTTTAAAAAATAAAAGAGTCTTTGGTATACAATATTCATATGTTTCTACACGTATTATTTAATCTCAACCTATACTCTTAAATATTTAATTTGATCCATGGTTAATTCAATGATGTTGTTTTAAATAATAAATTTGAAAAATAATCCTACATTTGTATGGGGTTTTGCTTGCAATATTAACGAATATATACGTAAATATTTAATATCATTATCTGCTATTGTATAGAAGTATATACGTGTAAAAAACACACAGACACGCTTCCTAAATCGATGAAAAAAGGTAAGTAAAATGCTCGAATCGCGTTTACCAAATTACCTGCTTTCAAACCGACACGACTATCATTTACAAGCACACGTAGTTATTCAAGCAGCGCACGTCAAAGTCAATACCGAAATTTAGAGGTGTTTCTCTCTCTCTCTCTCTCGTGCGCATACATAGCCAACACAAATCCGGATTCCTCTCTTTCTCTTTCTCTCTCACTCCGTCCCTCTTGGCATTAAATTTGGCATGAAAGCCACCCCGATATTTCAAGTCCAACGCGTAATTACCAATTAGGTGGAAACGTTCTCTCTCTTTCTCTCTCTCACTCACACACAGGTACTGAAAAACTGAGAACTTTCAGGGGCTGGTTATGTGCTTTCGGATTACGGCCCTTAACGTCGTCGTCTCCTAATCGCCTGTCGCGATAAGCTTAATCGGCTCACAGCGCGCGCGCGCGAGCTTGAAAATTCAAAAGCGCTGAACGCTGCCGCAGTATAGTGTATAGTAACAGCCGTCGCCGCGGCCAATGGCGTTATCATTCCAACGTAACATATATACACCCGACGAAAACAAGAGTAAAAGTAAATTGAAAGGAGAGGCGTCGCAAGAATTCGCGCATGTGTGTGTGTATATGTTGTATGTATAACGTATATATACGCGCGGCAGCGGGGCGCGCTCGCGCGCCTGCTCGGGAGAGGGAACGCGAGCGAGCGAGCTCGGGCACATAAAATCGATTTCGTCGGCCGCGGCCCTGAACGTCGGCCTCCCTACTACTTCCTTCCTCCTCCGTGCTCTCTCTCTCTCATACACATGGCTGTGCTGCCATCGCCGCTTTCATACAGCGGCTGCCATCTACGCGCGGCTTTTCACTTCCTCGCACTGCTATACTCCTTCTCCTCCTCCTCTTTCTCCCTCTCTTTTGCTCTCTCTCTGCGCGCGCGCGATTGTTCTGGATGCGCGCTGCGCGCAGCACACCCGGTCGTCCTCTCGCACTTGGGATTTTGGGGCAGGTCAAGCCACGCGCGCGCGACCCAGCCGTCTTCGCGGCCCGAAAATCTTTGTTGCTGGTGTATGTATATATACGCGCAAGCGAGCGATTTGGTATAATGCGTGCTGACTGGAGTGAGCGAGAGTGTGTAGCGCAATCTTCAAAAGGGGAGTCTCTTCTTTTTTTCCTCTTTTTTCTGCCTCTCTCTCTCTCTCTTTCCTTCGGCGGTAGAGGCTTTATTAATACCGTCTTAGCATAATTTCGTTCTCTTTCGCCGAAGCGTCGAGGAATCGAGCGAGCAATTAGTTTGGCGCCTTATATAGGTCTTACCTGCTCACACATACATACACATATGTACGTGGTTTTGAAGAAAGTAGGCCACCGCGTTTTATCTGGCGGAAATCGTCTTTTCGGTTCGGAATGAAATTTCGCATTGCCGTGTAGCATGGAAAATGTTGGAATCATTATAATTAATGGTAGTTGTACTGTAGTTTGATGGTAAGCGCTTATGAAGAAAATTAAGGCCCGAAAACTACAGTTTAGCCTTTTAATTGGTTTTTTAAATATAAAATAGCGTACTTTCATCGTAAACTTTTCAACTTGAATGCCTCGTATATAAACACTCGAAAATTAAAAAAGTTATTAAAGTTTTAAAAATCTTTTTATTGTGACGTCAGAATACAAAGCACTTCTTGGAAATGGCATCATAAAAGAAATGTAATAGTACCGGGTAATCCTTTTAATACTTGTAATAAAAAAAAACGGGAAATCACTTTATTATAACAATATCTTGTTCAGAATGAGGTACCTGGTGCTTAGTAGTGGATTTAGCTATTTTTTAAAGTATCTTTTTATATATAATAACTATCGATTTATAGCACATAATGTGTCCGAGTGAGAAATTGAAATACGCCTGATAGAATTCAATTATTATATTAGTTTGATAGATTATATATTACATTTCATTGTTACACATATTTCAACAAAGATGTATTAAATAATAATGCGTTCTTTTCAGAGTTTTATTAAACTTTTTGGAGCGTAAATATGTCATTCCGCTATTCTGAATACTATATTATTTCTCGAATAGAATGACTGTCACTTTATTCGATTGTCATTTATTTCAATAGACTGACTTTCCACCCCAAGAAATTCAAAAAGTATTGTTATAACTTGAAAATTCACCGTACAGTAAACTTTACGATTTATAAATTATAAGCTTTTAGCTCTCATCGAAACTATAAAATCTTATTTTTTTTAACCATAATGAAGCATTTTTCTAACATACGAATCAAATATTTGCAAGTTGAAAACTGATAAAGACACGTTGCTGATTTCCATTATACTCTTTGGGCTCATAAAATGCATTCAGAGAAGCTTCTTGCATGATTCACCGCACTGTCTGATTATTTACTTTACGCGCAGTAAAATTCAGTTTTTTTCCTCGCATCAACCAAACTGTCCTACATCTTAACGATTTTATCGTGCCACAAACTTTGCTTGACACATTTTTTTTTCAACGTACGCCGCTATTGCAACTTCTAAATTGAACTTTTCCCCTCCCTGGTAATTAATGCATTGTATCACCTTCTTCCCCAGTTTGCTTTTCTTTTTTGCAACAACGTACGCTATTAATATGTCATCGCTTGACTAGACTTTCGGGAATCAATTTCATCGAGGGTCCGAGAGTCGATTATATTGCGTGATTGATGTCTTTCGTAGACAATGCAATGCAAGTCATGGTGAAATTTCCGAAGGACACGCGGAATAATGAAAGTGCCGGTATGGCTTACGCGAGATCTATAGCGTTCGCATTGACATTGAAATATTTTACAAGTGAAATATATTGTTGTAACAGCACGAGAAACGTGGCACGTCGTGTATCCATTTCAATTCTCTCATTTCGATAATCTATTTCTTTCGTCGTTACGTCACGTCAAAAGTAAATATAAGACGAAAATTTCGCATTATGTGTATATGGCACACAGTTAACGTATGACGTCAGTTTTACTTTCATAAAGAAAGTTCTTTTTTAAAAGAAACTAGGTTCAGTTCTTACGTAACTGTTGACTAGAGAGTCTCTCTCTCTCTCTCTGTAGCAGTAGCGTTCCCGGAGAAATCATTATTCTTCGTATAAGAAAGCGAAGTACCACTACTTCAATCTCTTTATTACGTTTTCCTCGAGATTACTTCTTCATTATACCGATCATAATTACGTATATTACGCGAAACAATGGGAGAAAAAGAGAAATAAATGATACACCTGAGTGAGATTCAACCTCGATTTTCGCGGTCGGCACCGCGACTGCTGCCACCCACGCCAACAGTACCATCATCGCCTGTGCCTATATAAAACAATATTCGATGACCATTTTAAACGCGTGAACTTGGGACAGCCGATGGTGATGAGTAGTAATAGTAGTAGTAGTAGAGTGTATATCATGCGCTCACATTAGTATGGCACTCAGGTGAGCGAATCGACGTTGGTTTTTTTTCCTCTGATCGCTTCATAATGGGATCACACGTTTTTTGATCGAGGTTTTAGTTTGTACGTGTATATATACATTTGCGTCGACCGATGACACAGACAGCTCACTCGCTCACGCGCACATTCTATATTTAGGACTTAATTCACTCGCTCCAACACGATCCATCATCGACGTAAACAACACGATGAAAACATCCGATGCCTTTCGCGTCAATCCGAAAGACGCGGAAAAGTGTCGCGAATAATTGTACAAGCGCTACCCTCCTCACAAGTGAGAGAGAGAGAAAGAGAGATAAACGTCGCGGCGTCTTTTCCGAGAAAGCGCGCAGAAACTCCTCACCACCGTGGCTGAGGCAATTAATCGGTAAGGAGAAGGAGGAGGCATGATGCGAAAATCGTGACTCCGACGCTGTTCTAATGGCTCTCTACTGCTCCGGATCGGCGCATGAATGGCACCACAGGTGTGTATATATATATATGTGTGTGTGTGTATGTGTGTGCACGTTGGCATTCACTCGGCTCGGAATTCCGTTTAAGGGCAGAGCGCGCGAGCAAGCAACGATCGACTATTACGTTTCGCTGATACGCGAGTGCAGCCGCGCAGAGCTCAGCTGCGATCTCTCGACTGAGCCTCTCAATGTCGTGACCGCGACTATATAGTTATACGTGAAGATTCGTTATTCTTCCAGCGGTCGATCGATGCGAAACTTTATCGATTTTTAGGGAACCCGCGGTCGTTATACAGTCGAATGCACTTTTACGGGGACTTTTACCAAAAGCGATTACGTGCGCGTTGTCTACATAAAAGTATTTGTAAAAGTACGCGCGCGTGTGTGTTTGCGTAGAGGATAGAGAGGAACACGGTTTATGTATAGCCTAAGGGATATCTCGCGAATAAGGGGGGGGGGGGCATATAGGCGGATTCGCGGAGGAAAAACTTGATTCCCTTACTCCTGGGAAAAGTCGGCGGGATATTACAGTTAAACTTGGCAAAGAAAACGTATATAGAGCTATATAAGCGGGAGATGGTGTGTATGTGTGGAGCAAACGAGTTGGGAAGGTTCAGGTTCAAGACGACGACGACGACGGCGGCGGCGGCGGCAAAACTTCCCAACAACTGATGCGTCTGGAGATTCCGCGGGGCTAACGGGTTCTGAAATTTCTTTTAAATTTGCTCGTTTTTGCGCCCATCCCCTTATCCGACTCTATATGGCGGGTTAGAGCTCCAATCCATCCTGTCCGTTGTTTTTACTCGCGCCTAGATTTTACTTTGATTGGCTGCTTTTTCCACGGGTTCGAGTAATTTAGAAAATATTTTACCGTGTAAGGTCGAGATTTGATTTAGGTGTGGGTTTGTGCAATGCGCACCGATGGAAGTTATTGCGTCATTGCTGTCAAATGACGGGTTATATCTATTAATATTTAGTATGGGTAATTCATCAATTACATAGAATGATTAAATTCGAATTAACTGTCGTATCGTGTTAGCGATGTTTAAATTACAGGACAAAAAGTTAATTAACATGCATTGATGCAATGTTGTACAGACTAAAATGAACTCTTGTATATCTAGATATTTAAAACAGAGAAGAAATTTTATCATCAATTTATGCTAAATGATTTCTCAATTCCACCTAAGCGTATACAATTAACTAATCAATAGTAGAGAAAATTGAAGTCGAATTCGATATCCAATTATCAAAAATTGCATTCTCCGCCTGTGCCAATTTCCAGAGACAGGCGAATTAATTATTTCGATTATCATTAAATTACCATAAATTATATTTCGCCCGTTCAATTTCAACACGATCCCCCTTGAACCATCAAACTCGGTTCTCGAAAAACTCCATCTCTCATCGTTTCTGCCACAGCTGGATGGAGCGAGCGACAACAGTCGTACACACATATTTCCTCCTCTCGCTGAACCTCGTTCTTCTTTTTTTTTTTATCTATTTAGACGCGCGCGCGCGCGCGCGTGCGTTCTGCAAACACTTAAAAACGCGCGGAGAGGAAAAAAACCCAAGCACTCGTTCGCGAAATCGTCTCTAAAAGCCGTTCCACTTAAAAAATCTCCCGATGTGATTTTCGACGGTGAAAAGCGCGATGAGAGAGATGCATTGTCGAAGGAAAAGGGAGAAAGGAGAGGAAAAAAAAACATACACACATTTTGCACGCGCGCGTCGTGGCTTCTTCGTCAACGTCAGCAACGGCGACGACGGACGGCTACGAGAACTGGCAAAATCTGGGTCATTGATTCCGTCTTTCCGCGAGCCCGTGCGAAATCGCGATCTTCTCTCTCTCTCTCTCTCTCTCTCTCTGTCTTTCTCGCAGCCGCCAACGTCGCTCGTCGACTGTTACAGCTTTAGCTGCCGACGAGGCGAGAGAGTTTACGAGTATTTTTCTTTTTTTTTTTATTGTCGAGGGCCAGCTCAAACAATGTGTCACCATAGAAGCGTTATATAATGGTAATAGTTGTACATCGCGTTGTGGCGGTAGTTTGTCGTCTATATCTCTCACGATCGTTGTACGTTAATTTCATGATGTATTGTTGGAAAAAGTGGATAAATATGGGTATTATTTGGATACTCACAAATTGGTAATGAACATGAAATTTATAGAGACCTATACCGTATATGTATCAGCGATAAAAAACGTTGTATAGTATTGTTTCTCTGGGTTTTCTTAATTTTTTCTCTCGTTTATCTTATCTTTCGTTACAATAGTCCGTTTCAATGTTTACTTTGTTCTTTTATTCAATTTTTATTATATTTTAAATTTAAATTCCTCATTGCTTCAAACGCCAATGCTTATCTATAAAGATTAGATAAATTATATGGATATCCCAGCGGTTACTTGTCATATTTCAAATGTTATTTTATTATAGTTTTTATCATTTTAATGAGTGTACACGCTTGGATTTAAGACGCTTTTTTGTATAAAAATTATGAAATTGTCGTTCAAAAGATAATTTTTATGAAAAAATTTAGAATGAAAATAGAGACTATACTTTCCCTATCGTAAACATAAGTAACATCAATAAATACAATTATTACATATACATAGATTTCGCACACAAGCATATCACATTTCCTTTAAACATATAACAAGGCGCTCAAGCACGCTTAACTTAATTTCTATCTGCTTTATTGTTGAAGATGAAATATCGAAGAGGTCACGGTAAATTCAAAGTTATTTATATGCACGCGGTATCTCTTAGCTGAATTCATATATGCGCGAACTCACAATCAAGCCATTGTACAGAACGACTTCCGTGAGTCTCTCCGTAGTTTCGAGAGGGAAAAATATTTACAATTAAATGGAATTACAAATGGCCCGGTTGCGATTTGCTCCCAGATTAATCCAAAGGCGGCTCTTGTGTATACACATTTGCTTCGTCCTTATCTTCTCGCAAATGGGCATTATTCTCTGTAAAAAGTGCAAATCCGGAGATTCCTAGAGTCATTTTTTTTTCTTTCGCACACGGTGAATAAACGTAAGTAACGTTACACCTCGGCGCAGATAAGCCCATAATCCGAATGCGTGCGTTTGTACTCGCGCGTCTACGCACACTCGCGGCGCTATACTTCGGCCGCTTTAATTAGCATAATATCGCCAAAAGAAACGCCGCGCTTACGATAGCAGCCGTCAGCACCTCTTTGTACGTACACACTCACAAGCACGCGGAATACTATATAATGTATGCGTGTCTTGAAGAAGAAAAGACACGCATGCATCGCGCTGAAACGGTGTATACACGCTGTCGAAAATCATTGAAAGAAGACGCGTAAATGTAAACGAACGCTCGCGTACCGCGCGAATTTTCGCAGCTTACATATGTGTATATATATATATACACCTGCTGCGCGAATCGACCGAGATCTCGTTTCCCGTATCTGGGTCATTGATTCGCGCGCGCGTTCGCTGGAACCTCCGACGAAATTGCGAGGACTCGCGTATGTGTGAGTGTGTGTGTGTACCCACCATCGCTCTTTTTCTCGCTCACGGCTTTCCACCCACTCTGTAGAGGTTGAGAGGATAGATGAAAATGTAATTGCGTGGTTTCCTATCGTTCCCTATAATCACCGAAAAGTCGAGACGTTTTTCTTTCGTTCGTGCGTCATGTTTTCAGACGGTCCGAAGTTTTCGCTTTTACTTGGGCGATGCGTGTTGTTTTTTTTTCTTTTCTTTCAGGATTGTTTTCGCTGCTTTTCGGCCGAGCGCTTTATTGGCGATTCCTCGGCTTCTATAAACGTAGGATAAAATTAATTGTATTTTGACAGACTTTCATGTTTTTATACGGAGAGTTGTCGTGGGCGGTTGGTGTATTTGTGTATGCAAGTAGTTATTGGTAGTGTCGATCGTATATACGCTCAGGGTTAAGGTTTCTTTACGTACGCGTAGGTTGTATTAGTTTTAGTTAAAAGTTAGTTTTATTCCTTAACTTTTTAATTTGAAACTCAAACATAGTGATGTAGATGCGTGTGTGTCTGTATGTGTGTACAACAGATGACGTTTCAAAGATTGCAGAAACACTTAAGTGCTCCAATTCACACTGTTGCTGTCAGTCAGAAATGTTGTCTATCTACTTATAAATTTCTGATATTATTTTCAAGAGTATACTATTAATTTTTTATATTAAGCAATTTAATCTAAAGTTGTAATCAGCAAATTACGTGGACCGTCAAAGCAGGTTATATCACTTAGCTGCAAAACTTTATGCCTTCGCAATCTTGAAGAACATGACTTTCTTAAAATTACTGAGAAATCAACAAAGTTTTTCGAAATGAAACCTGCAGTTGCGTGCATACATGTCTCACAGGAAAACTTCATCCTTAGTGACACATTTATCGGTCGTGCCGGACTACGACTTGTTCTACTTGAAGTATATTTCTGTGCTTCCACTATTTATCAGCGATTGAATTTTCCGCTTCGATATATACAGCTGTTTCCTTCGTTCTCAAAGAATCGTCAATATAACGTATCACAATTCTTTTCGAATTCATTAAACATTTTATCAGTTAATATCAATATAAATACACGACCGAACCGATTCCCGTCAAGTAGAAAGACCCAATTTCATCCTCAAAAACTTCTTGCCCGATAAAACATTCACCACGCGGAAGCAATCAGCCAGTCTCACTTTTCAATCCTTAATCAACTTTCTGAATTACTTAAAAGCGCGCTTCTCATCCGCCCCCTGTGATCGCGACTGGGGGAAACCTACTTTCCCGCAGCGCACATAGCCTCGCGCTCCTAACTCGGATAACTCCCTCTAGGAAAAAAAGAGAGCACAAGGGGAGGAGAAAGACTTTGCCGTCATAACGCGGCGTAGCAACTTTCCTCGGCTGTGGCCTTCTCTCTCTCTCTCTCTCTCTCTCTCTCTCTCTCTCTCTCTCTCTGTCGTATATAACATAAAATTTCTATGGACCCTTGTAAACCACACGGCTAACTCCGTCGCTACGCAGGCAATCGAATTATCCGCAGCCCATCCTTCATACTGTCGTCGAGATACATCCACTCAATACTCTCTCTTTTTTCTCTCCTCCCTCGTGTATCTCAATTATCTCACATATACACCCTCGCGGATTTTTCCTTCGCACGGGAAGAGCTCGCGTCGCGCTCCGTATAACGTTTTCCTCGGCGAGGCGACGACGGCGTGTCCCATCGTGACGCAAAGAACGGAGAGTTACGTCACCGAGCGCGCCCGCGAGAAACCGAGAGAGTATAAGAGAGCACGAGCAACGGCTGCGCGTCGTCGACATGGCAACGCCGTAATTTCTTTCCGCGAGCTCTGTGTGTTCTGTTCTCTCTCCCTCTCTTGCAAGATCGCGTGTGTGGGTAGTGTGCGCCTGCCTGCGTGTTTCGAATTCGCGCGCATATATAGCACCGCAGGTTTTCGCGAACGCACCTTTTTTCACTGAAGAAAGAGGGGGCCCCAATGGTGGAGGTGGGATATAAGATGCGCGAGAAACGTCGGTGACCTTCGTACGGTGAGATGGGTTTAAGATGTTTCGCGTGTCGTCGGATGTTGTCATATTTTAATAGTGAAATGATTTTTTTCATCTTGTTTATTTTTGTTATTGGTATACCGTAATATGCAACTGCGTCGAATATTTTGAATCTTATAGGCATTAATCACACTTGTTGTGTTTTTCTTGTAGCCTTTGGGTTAAATTTGATATGCGAAAATAGTGACACGTGTAAATTAAATCAACTGAAATGCACGTTATTTCCTCATGTCAAATATTACCCCAGAGCGGTGGTGGTAAAATCTGCTTTAATCTGGTATAACATAACGATATTCTTATATACCTACCATAGATTGCTTTCATTTTTACCAATTGACTTATCAATTTTGTTTTATATATTCTTTTTGTCAACTTAACTTGAATTTCGGTAGGTTTATTCATGTTTATTTAAATATAAATAAGAAATATACTAATAAAGAGTAGTAATAACAATTTTGTACATGTTTAATGTAATTAATATTTATACTTGACGTGTAAAGACAAAAATTCATTAGTCACAAGTGAATAGTTAATAATATAATTCTTATTACTAAAAAAAAACAGGTTTTAATTGAATAATGAATAGTTAATTTTAATTTAAACGTTTTTCTCATAAATAAAATAAGTAATAAATCATTAGACAGAAAACATCTACATATAAAATGAATATTAATATTAGTATGAAAATTAACTACAAAGAGTACAACAGAGTTTAGTAAAAGTAATAAAACAAAACAAAACTTTACAATGTCCGGAAACTATTGAAATTATTTAAATAACGTATTGCGAATAACGGTTAACTACTTCAAAGCCATTAGTTTACTGTTATAGTAATAATGCACAGTAGTTTGCAGTATACATTCTGCAAGTTTGGTAATATAAATTTACAACTCATTAACTACTAAAAGTTATTTTGGGAAAATGAAAAACGTTACGATGCCATAAAAATTGTAATTTTCCTCTTTTTTCCGCGGCCATTATCTAGAACAAAGACGTAGATCGTGACATTCTAATACCAGGTGTCACTGCAACTTTGACGTCAGAGCCACAATTAAATTATCTCTTCGTATTTTTTCCATATTTTATAAGAAAGAAAGTATAAAAATAAACTCTCAATCATCCTTTCGAACGCAATAGCACGAAACGAGGACTTATCAAGGAAATTATGACCTACTCACGACAAAAGTCTTCTTTACTTAACATCAATCGCTAAATTCGCCCGTTAACGTATATACATAAGAAACGGAAAAACTCCCATGGAACTTTTCAGTCTCACGAGCGACACGCGTATTTCCATTCGAAATTACGTATATTCTCACCTCACCTTCCAGAAATCTATTTGTTTATATACAGGAATTACGCGTATCGCGCGCATTTCGTAACTCGTTTCGTAACCCTCACCCATTCCAGGAATATTTTTCTAATAACAATCCCAAGTAACAGAAACTTCCACATACATATACCCAAGAGTGAATTTCTCCTTCCTCGAAAACGTCAAATGATTTCTGCAGCGATATCAGAATTCGATTTCGCATCATCCCGCAAGCGAAAAGAGGAGAAGCAAAGAGGAGGAAAAAAATTGTCGCATCGAATTCTTCGTTGTCGCCTCCTCTTCTCACCGAAAGAACTCTCTCAGCTGAAAAAGAGCGTCGGGCGTGCGCGTATTGTAGCTTCTCTCTCTCTCTCTCTCTCTCTTGTTTGCTCGTTCCCCTGAGGTTTGCGAATTTTGAGGTCAGTGGGGCATCGCTGGCGCTGCCGTGCCACCGCCGATGACGGAGCGCCGCGCGCGCACACTAATCGAACGCGCGCAGCCGGGCGGGCGGACTCTCTCTCTCTCTCTCTCTCTCTCTCTCGTTCTGTTGTATATGCTCTTATATATACTGCACGCCTACCTGTACACGGGCGTGTATTATATGCAAGGCATACGCGCTCAGAGCTTTATTCCACTTTACTGGCCGTCGCTGCCGTGCGGTTTTGTAATATTTCGGAACTCTACAAGCTTGCACTAGTGAAAGTGGCAGGGCCGGAAGTCAGCGAAAGCTTGAGATACGTATACATGACGGGTGCTATACGCTTTCTCTCCCTTTTCAACGTTTTTCCCATCGCCGTGATACACACACACACGCACACACAGAATAGCGACGTCTGCTGCGTCTTTTTTTAAAAGCAGCCAAGCGAGAGCGAGAGTTCGGAGCTTCCGAAAAGCTTGCAGCCGCGCTCGCGCGCGCTATTGGGCAACGCGTCTAATTTTAGCTTATGGATTTTTTATATACGCACGCGCGTTACGCGTTATACGCACGCGCGTGTATTTGTCGGTATAATAACGGTAGAGAGAGGAGTACGATTAAGTAAGCTCTACGTCGTTTTTTTCCCACCTCGTGTATATATATATATATATATATATATATATATCTATAAATACATATAGATATGTATGCGTACGAACGGTGCGGTATCATAACGAGGCGCGCGTATAATTATTGCGCAACGCGCTCACGAGAGACGGACGTCGCACGCGCACGCATATGATGCAGATTTAATTAAGTGGCCATAAGCGCCATTGCGTCATCACAACACATCACATACACAACCGCAGCGTAACGCGCGGTCGGTCGCTGCCGCCGCTCGGCTACTAGTACTACTAGCACAGCTGCTGCTGCTGCTGCTCTACCTCCGTCACCGCGTCTCATGTTTATATTCGGTGGCAATTTTCCGCGTAATACCATGCTTATACACGTCCATCTTACATCAATCACGCGCCAAGTACTTTCATCTCTCTATATCTCTTTCGCACATCACGCGGCATATGCGCGTATGTATAGTGAGTGTGCGCGCGAGAAAGCGAAAGTCGTGCACAAACCCCGCTTTTTCCGCTGAGAGAGGAGGAACGAGCGTTGAATTATTCGACGACCGGATACGCGCCGGGGATTTGCATGGTCGCGAGAGGAACGTATAGAAAGAGAGAGATAGAGAGAGAGAGAGAGACTATCGATCGAACGATCGACGACAACGACGACGAAAATCCAAAGCCGACTGCCACTACTATGCGAGCTGCTCACACACACACACAGACATTCGTCTATAGACATGTATATATACATCCAGTCTCGAATTTTATGCAAAACAGCTACGCAGCAGCAGTGGCGACGCGGCAAAAAAAAGCCAGTCGTCCTACCTACGCCGCGCCGATCGATCTTCGCCGAGCTAGCGCTCTCTGTGCTTTGTGCTACTATACTACTGCTGCTACCAGTGTGCCCCGTAATGTGCGCACGCAATAGATATCCATCCGAAAGCTGAATTCCCGTCGTCGATATCAACAAAAAAAAAAGAAAAAAAATGAAGTCGTTTAGTCGCTGCTGATATACAGTTCGCTGTGCGGTGCCTGGAAATGCGCGAGCGAGAACGTGACATTGAAAATCCGTCTAAGAAGTGAGGGAATGTTTAGCTGATCTGTGTCTGTGTATGTGTGCGTGTGGTGTAAGTGTACGTGCGTGTCAGTTACGCACGTTATGGCAACGCTGTGTATTTTTCGTAACGTACGTATATTAGTACCAAAATGAGTTTCTAAAATCGTTTAAGCCTTACTCGACGAATGTGTATGTATATATATATATATATATATCCCTCTTTCTGGGACCTGTAAGCACTGCCGGCTTTCAAAATTTAAACCGCAGACGCACGCGCTCGCGCAGATCGCAATCTCATTAAAGTGTGTGGCCCGAAATCCGGAACGCAACTGTACGGCTCGCGAACGAAAGTCACTTTTCGCCGACTATCGAGTATAGTGAGAGCCTCGAAACAGAGTCACGACCCCCTGAAGCAGTAGTATAAGCAGAAGAAGAAGAAGAAGAAGAAGAAGAAGAAGGCGACTATACGACGACGACACAGAAGAGAGGCACACGCGGCGAAAGGCCCGGCGATGTCTTTCTCTCTTCCTCTCTCTCTCGCCTGAATTTGGTCAGCGTGTCACGTTCACTGCCGAGCGAGGGAGCGCACACGGCTTTCGCTCGGCTCCGCTCGCTCTCGGTGACGGTGGTGGCGGCACAACTTCACTTTCGGAATTATATCCTCATCGTTCCCGAGGATGTCGTATACACACACACACACATATATATATATACATGTACGAGTGTCTCGTTACTCTCTCGCACGATCACTCGCCCAGTTTTCGTTTTCTTTCTGATACGCCTGTTGTGCGTGTGTTAGTACAGTACGCGCAGGCGCTAGAGACACATAACTCTTGCAAAACAATTCTTTCTAGTATCCGGCTGTCTCGTCTATATATGAGGTTAGGCAGTGTGGTAGAACCGTTTGCGCTTCGATGTTGTAATATACGCGTGGGGAGTATAAGTATAAGCGGCATATGTGTGCGTGTGTATATACGTGCGTGCGCGTCGATGCGGATGTAATTCGCTTTTTTGTGGGTGCGCGCGCTCTCGCGTCGAATCTTTTTTTTTTGCCAAGGTAAGTTTTGGATATAGGCATCGGACGCTCATTCGCTCTTTTTCGTGTGTACCAATGAACACTTTTCCGATCGTAAATAAAAAAAAAAATAGGAGATGTTTAATTATACGCGGAGCCGACGTGTGCTGATGAAGATTTCGTTTTAGCAAGGTCTTTTTTAGAATATAGTCCATTGCGTAAGACGATGGGAATTTTTATCTTTCTTTATTATTCGCGCGTATATATACTCTGTCGCACATTTTTCAAAAGTGGGTCTTCGTATTATTCGCGCGCGTATATGTACATATCCGCGCGCGTGCATATATAAAGCGCGACGATAAAAGAAAACGTACTTTTAAAGTACACAATTTTCGAAATGTTTGGAGCTGTTTTAGCGATGGAGTTTAAGTCGCGCGGATTGTTATTGTGACGCATCGAAATTGCGCGCCGCGGGACGATATAAATGGCAAAAAGTTTCTAGTTGAAAGGTAGACAGAGACACATGTATACATATAATATCGACACCGGGGCGAACTTTCGTCATAAAACCAGTTTATGTACATATTCGAAACACACGCGCAGCAGCGGCGACGGGTGCGAGCTGAGAGAGAAAGAGGACGACACGTTCGGTCAATAAAGCGCGGATTAGCTCTCGTAAAGGACGAGTAAAATACGACGATAAATCTGCAAATCGCGCGCGATTGCTTTCAAAGGAAAGTATAAAACTGCCTGAGCGTACACGCTTGGATCATAATCTGCCGCTTCGCTGGTGCTCGCAAACAATGGAAGTAGAAGAAGATGCTCGGGCGGCGGGGGAGGCGCGCGGGTGCGCAAACCTTTGAAACGTAAACTAGTTTTTAAATGGCACTAAACGATGGGAAAATAAAGAGATAATAATGCGGCCGGCTATACACGTTTACGCTTGCTCACGAGCGAATGAGTTGATACGTATCGCGTGAGGTAAGACATGGTCTTGCTCTTGTGTTGTCTCTTTATCTATATACTCTCTCTCTCTCGTGCAAGCGTTGCGTATACGAATCTTACGTTTACAGGCTTTTTGTAGAAATTATGAAAACTTAATTGAACTCAGTGCCATATATCCGTGTTATTACCAATTTTATTTTTATTTGACAAAAACTCTCACTGTCTTACCTTACAATCGAAACGATTAAATCAGACGCTCGACACACGTTCTGTTTTTTTTTTCACTGTCGAATCTCAACCCCAAAACGCGTACGCATGCGCATAAGTACCTCGCACGCGTACGAGGGGTTTAATAATAGATTAACGCGCTAAAAGCACACTCGCGCGGCTAGTCGTATAAAAGCGAGCAATTTGGCTAATGGTCGATGACTTAATTTGCAGTAACAAAGCAATTCGTAAGCCGAGCGCACGCCGGCTGGCTCGGCCCCAAGCGGCTAATAGTTTTTCTATATAACGTGTGTATATGTGTGTATGTGTGTCTGTGCCACTCGGACGAACGTTACTCTTATAGCTGCTGTCCCTCTGCAGCAACGTTATACGCGCGCGGCAACTCTTTCCGCAATCTTCTTTTTTTACCGCGAAAAACGTACGCTTGCGCGCAGTTAGTTTCCCCGTTAGTTTAGCCCCGCTCGCGCGAGCAAAGCGTGTACACACATACGCGTTTTATTGTTGGAAACTTGCGAGTACGCGCAAAAACATCCCTATAAAAGGGCAGTCAACGGATCTTTCCCTCTCTCTCTCTCTTTCTCATTCCACTATTCCCTCTACTGTGTGTCCCGTTTTATCCCTCCGCGCGCGTTTTACTGCATGTCACCGAGCGCTCGAGCTCAGTGTTCCTCCGTTTCCTTTCCTCCTATATATTCCGCTATCATCATGTGCACGCTGTCTCTCGAGAGAGTCTAGTAGCACGTATAGGAGAGACGTTGCCTACACTAGCGTCATTCGGAGCGAAAGCGCACATGCACACGCTCGAGGACGTCGACGCGCCGGCGATCGCACGTCACGATATATATACGTGCATATTTGTTTCCGCAAGCTCCCGCGCACTAGACTATACTGTCTTGTGACGCCAGCCTGCGCTTATTTTCACGCGCGTGCGCATATATGTATTTTGCTGTTGAGTACATGCGAGATGATGCACGCGGTTGCTGAGACACGCTTTTTCTGTCAGCTCCCCTCGTTAATGCGGCGCTCTCTTGCGCACACGTGTGATGGTTATTATTGACGTTCTGTTTTTATTTCTTTGCGAGCTTTTTATAGCATTGATCGAATAACTTTTTTTTTCGTTTTGGTTAGAGTGGTCTGATAACTATTTCGTGGAATATTAATTGTTCTCTATCAATTTGTACCATGCTGTAGAATGTTTTAATCAAAGCTCTCATATATCTTCTATATTATTTGGTTACCCAGCTATTTCATTATCTGTGATGAGAGTGAATTTTCCCGCGCAGAATTACACGTGCAAATATGTAGCAACTTACACTGGATTATATGGTATACAAGTTATTTACTATTTGTAGGCGTAATAAGCATGGCTCGAGTATTAGGTATGTTATAGAATGAGAAGCAAACGGACGCAAGCTCATATAGAGCATCTGTGTGTACAGCCGTTTAGGATCTCCCTCGTATACACTCGCACGAGTTCTCGGTTGAAGTGAGAAATCGAGTAAACATAACAGAGCGAAAGAGATATGGGGGCGAGAGACAGAAAATGATGATCGAGATATATATAAGTCATGTATTATCGTATAAAAGTTTGGCGATTGATCGACCAAGATTTGTGTGTGCGGGCACGCGTTGCCTGTAAATGGATATAACGCAGGAGTTTTTGTTTTATAAAACTTGTATCACCTTGCCGCCACTGCTGCTGTTGCTGCTGCTGCTGCCCACGAGCCGAAAACACGAGCAGAGCGTGCGCGAGCTTTCACTTTTTCAGAAGCGGTCGCGTTTACGTAAGAATATGTATTTGTACTTTTTCGTCGGCTTTTAAAGTCATGTATTTTCGGATTTTTAAACACCGCGCCACGCTCTTAATTCAGGTGGCAATAATCATGGATATACGAAGCGGTTTTTTAATTATTTCGTTACACTTTTCTCTTTCTTTTGCCTCGCTTTTTTTCTGTTTTCATTCGATTTTTAACGATTATACATCGCAACGATTATATATTTATACTCTATTATCGCGCCTGCGAGGCAACAAAAAGAGTGCCATTAAAAAATACTCAAAGCAAGCGTCATCATTATTATTATCATAAAATTCCTTTGTAACGTCATTATACCCAGGCCATTCGAGGGAAAAACAGGTCACATCAGTGGTTCTCTGCTACGATATTCCTTTGTTCTATTCCAGTCGGTTTCGTTTCCTTTTTCCCGGCGAAACCCACATCCGCGCACACATCTCCCTACCTTCTTCTCCTTTATTTTTTACAACGCGCAGCGCCAGTGCAAATCGAACAACCGTGCCACTGAAAAAAAGACGCGCTCCGTGTTGTTATTTTTTTTTCTCCTTATACACCCGATCACATAAATTACACAAGCCCTCGCACGAGGTAGCCGCACCGATCGCTATCGATTGAGAATATAAGGTTCCAGGAAGACGTCACTTTATTCGTTGAACACTTTATTCCAGCGCTAATTGCGCGCCGCTCACGCTCGCGAGGAGAGAAAGAGAGAGAGAGAGAGAGAGTATCGAGCGGCCCGAATTTCCCAAATAGCATTAAACCACCCACGCTCTCTCTTGTGTGCGCGCGCTCTGGGCGCCGCTTAACTATCCTAGCTAATCGATAGTGAAACGAGCGGCGTGCAAGTGAGAGAGAAAGAGAGAAAGAGGAGCAGAAGAGCTCGTACTTCTCGCTCTTTTTTCCGCTGCCTCGGCGCTTCTCGCGCACGTTTTGAGAGTCAGTCGTATGTATGGTATACCGCGCTGCGCGCTTTTTGAAGGAAAAGAGAAAATGTGAGAAAAATTGGAATTCTAGACTGGCGAAGGCGATTGATGGTCTCGAATATATTCTTAAAAAGTTTATATATATATAAGCGAGAGGTAGATATTCGCAGTCGCTGCGCATTATTATTTGAATAACTAAGTGAAAAATAGCTTGGTATCGTAGAGAGCTCGTTCAGCGCGCGAACGCTCGTCTGGCACATAAATCTGAAAACTTGAACTAGATTTTCTTAGCGTCATTTGAGAGCGGCGATCGATACGGTTCTATTGCCGTGCCCCCGCGTCGCGAAGCTCTCTGGGGTTTTATATTATTAATGGGCTTTTGTTCGAAAACTCTCGTCAAAATTACAACGAAGCAACAACGACACACGTCGACATTCTCTTCTGGCGCACGCGCGTTTTCTATCTTGATTGATGAACCTTATGTAGTTCCACTTATATATAACCGTAGCGAATGCGAAACCAAAGGCGCGTCTGTATCCGCACGTCTCTCTTTTCTCAACTATGTACTTCGCCGCCTCACGGGTGCAGCAGTGGCGAGTATATCGTTCGCGCCGCGGGGATGAAATTCGACGCGTCTTGTCGAGAAAGAGAGTTGTTGTCGCGTTATATAGTTGACTCATGCGTTTTCGATTAGATAATAACGTATATAGTGTGTGCGAGCGAGCGCGCAGGGTGTATCTTTGTTATTTCGCGATAGCAAGCGGGATCGCATCGCGTAAATAAATGAATTAATGAGAATTGTAATGTACTGGAAATATTATGAATGCGTGATGATTGTATTTGAAATGAGAAGATAGAAGACTTATAACAATGTTTTTTTCAATTTATTTCGTGCACATGTTTGGCTTTGTGTCAATAAATAACAATTTATGTATACAATATATAATTTTCTAGCCAATGATGTACTGTTTATTAATGTGTTACTTTTTCATTTTGTTTTAGGTGAGTAAAATCATTCATGGCTCTATGAAGTATTGCCGGACAGTATGAATGGGTAATGTAAAAACATATATATACGATAATACGAAGGATGAAAATGTTTTGTTGCCTTAAGTTGTAAATTTTATGCAGTATTGACAGAAATTCTATTAAATTCACAAAGAAAGTGAAAGTTGAAATCATTATTTTGTATAAAAAATTGAAGAAAATATTTTAACTTGTATTATTCCTCAAAAAAAGATTTGCCTAGTTAGCGACATCAGTAGCTTCTATATGACTGTACAAAAAGACAAAATTATCATAATTATTATGATTATATTAAAACATAAAAAAATACCGCTGTTACGTTTAGTAAATTTATCAAGAAATTACGTCTACTAAGTACTAGTACATTAACTTTGTATTAAAACTGCTTCCTAATAGTGCACATATAATTTTGTATACGTGCATTAAATAGGACTTTTATATTTACATTGATACATAATTCTGATATACATCATTCATCGTTCAATTAGTATTCATTAGTTGACTTTATCAATTTAGCTCTTATTTGTTATACAATTATGCTTATGTCACATACAATAATTAGCACAATTAGTAAAGATAACATTGCATTTTACGAATTGAAGTTGACTCAGTGTTCTCTGCAGTTTCCTTTTTAAAATCAACATGATAATGTTATACTTTTACTTTTTTAAAGTCTTACATTTTAAATCAGTTTTTGTGCGAACTTAAAGTTTTATTAAACCACGAAATATTAAAATATTTAATGACATATTAAAATCATTCTGATAAATTAACATATGCGCAACGATATATAATTTAAATTGAATTTTTAATTTAAATAATTCATGAGTTGTCAGTGATTCATGTGACACTTGGCCTATTAAACTGTTATGCACATCTTTGTTAAATTTAAACTTAATCGAGGAAAAAAAATCTTATAAATAAGCCATTAATTAAATTATCCTCTTTCGGCAAATTAAGTGCTTTAGAACAAAAATGTCACATATAACGAGCAACTTCTTAAATATAATTAAATTATGCACATAACGATAGTTCACCTGACCTAATATATTTTCCCAATACCAAATTCGCGGGGATATAACAACAGTATTGTAATTTTCACAACTTTAAAAACCCATCGAGTATTCGCCACGAATTACACACTGAAAACTAAAAAAGAATGAAAAATTTGCCATTCATCGAAAGTGAAATTCCGTGTACTTTCGAAAAACAAGTGAAATTTCCTAAAAGTAAATGCGAGAAAGAAGAACCGGAGCTCCACCTCTCGTTCATCTTTCTCCTTCCACAGCATGAACCTCGTCGCGGAAAAAATCGACGGCCGAGCGCGAAAGTTCGGGCGCTCGCCCGCAATTCCCGAAAAGAAAGTGCGAACGAGGTATGGACACACGTATATACGCGCGCACACTTATAACAGCGAGTGCGAAAATTAATCGACTCATCGTTCGAAAGGAAAGTCAGTCAGCTATAAGGCCGCCGCGCTCTCGTAACAATTTCGACGTCCAAGAGCGTAATCGATCGCTATACCAGCGCGCTGACGCCGACGCGGTAACTCGGCGGTGTGCGCACAGAGAGGGAGAGAGAGAGAGAGAGAGAGAGAGAGAGACAAACGTGCACGGAAGGCCGGAAGGCAGGCGCAGCCAGTTAGGCAGGTGCCCTAGTCCGTGAAAGTGCAGCGTATGTAGGTGTACTCGTACATACATATATATATATAGGTGTATGATGGGATATACATACGTGCACGTATATACATACATATATATATATATATACATATACATACATACAGACTCGTGCTTTATGTATTACGCGAGAGACCGAGTGTGTGCGAGCGACTCGTTTGCTTACACGTATACGTGTATATAGCAGAGGGTATATATACACGTCACGTGCTCGGCACCGCGGCCGACTCGGTGTGCGCACACTCTCGCCGCTTATGGGAAAGAACATTATATCCTCGAGGCGGATAAATCTCGCCTTCTCGCGAGTGTGTATATAGCTGTGTATACGACGCGAGCGCGTGTCTTTGTGTTGGTGTGTATGTGTATATATATATGTGTATGTATGTATATGTGTACATAGAGAGATGGTGAGGGGGGGATAACTTCATAATGAGAGCGAGTCTCGGCCGATATATTACTGCGGGAATATGTATCATAATTGTGATGATATCATAATAAATGATGCGCGTGTTTACTGCGGGTCCGCACACGCGCGCAAGCTCATATAAGATGCTAATTGTCCAGTGTGTATATATGTATACCTATGTGGTATTATCACTTCGACAGAGTAGTGAAATTACTTTTTCGGTAAATGAAATTTTCAGGGATAAATGAGGAGGCGTTCGCGAGCTGTTAAATTCTTAATTTATTTAAAATTCAATTTCATTTCGCAAATGGATTTCATTTGATCTGCGAAAACATTCTCGCTTCTCTCCCCCTTTTTCTCTCTCTCTTCTCTCTCTTTTTGCTAGGCAGCGTTATCTGAAAGCTATAAATAATTGAATTCCTATGATTCTTTAATGAAGTTTGATAAAGTATTAACTATCGGCGAAACCGTATGCATTAACAGTGTTTTAAAATATATAAATGTGCAAGTTAATAATCAAGCGTGAAGTGTATTATTTTCGTCGGAATGTTATGAAACGTTTGCATAGATTTATAAAGGATAAAGTCATTTGTCACTAAGATATAAATGAATAAATGTTGTTTAACGTTTATAGGTCATAAAGTAATAACAAAACTGGCAGTTGAAATGACCCCTAGCGTGAAATACGTAAGAAGGGTTTTAGTTGGCATTAAATGTACGGAAAATTATTTATTTTCCTTTAAAAGTGACTTTGTGAAATATATAAGTTTCATGTTTACATTCTTTATGTGATCTTGACACACATTTCAATGAAAATACAATCTCAGTGGATCTATTTGTATAGCCGCGCTTTTCACCTTTAAAGATTCCACGATTCGCATTAAATTGTTTCTCCCTCCCCTCTACTCCACTGCAAATCTACGCATTAAACCGGCTGTGAAAAAGTGTTATCATCCGCAAAAAGGCAGCTATCATAGCGATTTACTTCAATAAAACCTTCCCTTTTAATCAAGTTAAATTTCTACGTCAATCATTCATTTGTACTGAATTAACGGAAGCGGAAAATCGTTTTTCCCATCATTCAAACACACACGCATACACACACACGTGCATCATCCGCACCGCAAACTTTTTTTATTCAATTTTCATTTTAAAATCTGTCGAAAGTCAATTTCTCTGTCTCTCTTTCTACCGTGACGAGACTGCACACGCGCAAAATCCATGAACCATCCTCGCGCTATAAACGCGCATTTTTTTTTCTTTATAATTCACAGGACCGTTCTTCCGGAACGCAAAATTTTCTCTGTGCATATACACGTCATCACGCAATGCGAAAAAAATGTAACAACGTCGATGCAATACCATACGGACCTAAAGTCCACGCGAGCGACGGAAAAGGAAAGAGTATACAAAGACGGAGTTGCAACGTAAGAACGAACGAAGAAACGAAAGCGCAAGAAAGGGACAAGTATCTCGCGTGTAAGGTGCACGCATGCAACGACGAGCGCGCGAATATGCAGCGGGAGTGGGACCAGCGCAGCAACTCTCTCTCTCTCTCGCGCGCGCTCTTTCCGCACTCCCTCCCTTTCCTCCATTCGCGAATGAATCGAGCCATGCGAAGGTGCGCACACGTGCAGCTCTCTCTCTCTCTTTCTCTCTGCTTCTCTCACTTCTACACACATAGACAGAGTCCATAACGCAGACACGCTTAGAGCGCGAAATGCAGCGGCTGCAGCAGCAGCAGCAGTAGCGCTAGCTCTCGGCAGAGCAGCGTGCACTCGACTACGGCGCGCATGTCCGCGTTGCCGCGAGTAGCAGCAGCAGCAGAGCAGCAGCAGCGCGAGCGCGCGAGATCGCCCTGGCCCACTGACCTATATTCCAGTCAGAGTCGCGCGCTCGCTCGCTCGTAGCGACACGGCAGCAGCAGCAGCAGAACAGTGTGGCGCGCGCTGTGTGTGCTCTGCTCGACGCAGGTATATACAGCTCTCCCGCATATTATTCGCGCCACGACAACGACTTATACTACTGCGGTGAGTGCGAGGGACAGTGAGAAAGAGAGAAGGAGAAAGAGACTGCTGCCGTAGTCGTCGTTTGCTGCTGCTGCCCGAGTCAGTCAGTCAGTCGGTCGCTCGCTCGCTCGCTCGCACGCTCGTCGAGCAATATTCGTTGAGCGCGCGCGCTCGCTCGATAGTGTGTCGCGTGGCCGTGAGTGTGAGAGTGCGCGTGAGTGTGTGGGCGTGTGCGTGTGTGTATATACGTGTGCAGTGGTAAAGTTCCTCACACTGCTCCGGATGGGATTATGGAGTTGGTGCTGGAAGCTATTGAAGCAAGTGTATAGTCTACGGTTTCAGTGAGGAACAGTCACGGGTGATGGCTGTCACGTCGGGAGAGCTGATTTCGTGCCACTTCTGCTCTCGGGGAGCCAGTGTCTGTGTGTAGGCGCGCTCGCTCGTACTAAGCGAGTGTGTGCGAGTGTGTGTGCGAGAGTGTGAATAGGCACCCACGTGCCTGTCTCTCTTGCTCCCTACTGTGTGTCGTCTGCTACAACTCTCGTCGTGCGTGTCCGTCTCTCATCTCGTGTGTACAATGCACCGTTGCTGCTGCTACTACTACTACTACTCGATATTATTACGCACAGAAGGAGCGTAAGCAAGCCAGTAGCAGAGAGTGAAGGTGAAAGTTTTTGCGCAAGCTGTGTGTGTATGTGTGTGCTGTGCTGAGCTGCTGCGCGAGCGGAATACGGAGCGCGCATACGTATACGCGCAGAACACACACACACACATATATACATAAACACACTCAGAAATAAACACGCACAGTCGCAATCATACGTGCGTGCGTGTATGTGTCAGTGATTAAAAGTGTGCTACGTGTTCCTGGTGCGATATCGCACAGTGTACGTGTGTATATGTGTCAGTGTGCGGGAGGAAATAATACCCGAATGTACGTTGGGCCACTGCGCGAAAAGCTGTGAGCCAAGCGTAGGCGCTCGGAGAGAAAAAGAGAGGAAAGAAACGACTGTACAACGACGACGACAGCAGCGACGGCAGCCGTAGCAGCTTCCCGTGACAACAGCTGAACTGGGTGACGGCCGCGTGCGTGCCGGCGCGGCGCGCTCTCTGTGATGCAAGGTGCGCTCTGTTGCTTGCCTCTCTCGCTCTAGCTTTTACTCTTTCCACCTGGCCGTTCACTCGTCCCTCTCTCTCTCTCTCTCTCTCTCTCACGCTCGTATAGCGATGACGCGCGCGCGCTCGCTCGCTCGCGTCGATAGAGCGAAACCGTGATTATTCGACTCGCGAGGCTCCCTCCTACTCCTCGGCCTGGGAAGAGTGAAAATTCAGCGTTGCGTGATATTGGGAGGGAGAAAAAAAAATTATTGAGTAATTCGACGAGGGCTGTGTGGGCCATGGGTATAGAGGAGAGGGGGAGAGAGTGGCCGACACGTGACTTCTAAAAAAAGTACGCGGGTTTCTTAATTAAAGAAGGTGGAGATGGTGGGATACAGTGGTATTTAAGAGTTAGGCAATCTGGCAGTTTTGACATTTTTCCGATGAGAGAAAAAAAAAGGCGCGACATTGCGATCTCGCGGTTTTTTGGAAAGCGAAGTTTATCGTCGTGATGGCTTACTTTTTTTTAAATAAATGTCACAAACGTTTTATAGTTATAAGAAAAGGCTTTGGTTAACGGTTCGCTGAAAAACGATGATATTTATGTCCAAAAATAGCTTGTTAGTGATATAATTCTTGAACATTCAACGCGTTTGTGAAATATAGGGCGCTGGTAGCTATTTAAAATGTTGTTTGTAAATTTGCCCGTTATAATACACATATTTAACAAACAAACTCTTAATATTCTTTGCCATTTTTAATTAGTGTTGACAGTTTAACATCTTTTTATTTTAAATTATACTTAAAAGGATTTAACTGCTCCTACACTCAATCGATATTATGAAAGGTAGAAACCCGGTTTTCTTTTCAAAAGTTGAAAATTAAATTGGCTCAATTGTGAAGTAATGGCATTATATTAAAATAAAAAGTAAAGACGGACATTTCATTTATGTATAACCGGAAGTAATGCCCACCAAAAGCATTATATGATAAAATTTCGAATTTCATTATTTAATTGTAAAATCATACTACTAACTTGAAAAGCTCATGATTTACATTAAAAAGTCAAATTAATTTTAAAAAATTAAAACAATTTATTTGATCAAAATTAATGTCGCAAACCAACTTATTATTTATAAATTATAAAAGATAAGTGTAAATATTTCTTGCAGCTGAATTATTATTTCTGAGATAATTGGCTTTGTGCATTACTGAACTTTAAATCTTAGATCACTTCAAATATCGTTAATTTTAAACTTTTTTCTTTCGTAACTATGTTATCACCTTTCGATACAAAAGTTAGTCAAGGATTAAAAGTTTTGCGTCTCTTATTAAACTACTTTTTCATAAAATTTTTGCACACAATAATAATAAAATGGAAAGCTAAGGTATATTTGTTATCAATAAACTATAAGTATAGAAAAAAATTTTTCGCAAACTTAACTTTTCTATTATATAAATAACAATCTTTTCATGGTATAGCGTTGTCACACACCTCGTGTAACATTTTTAATTTTTCAGATAGTTTCGTCAACTTTTTTTTAAAACACAAATATTTCTCAAATGTTATAAAAATATTTTTTGAACATTGAACTCTTCATTTGCGTTAAGAAAATGTATGGTCAATGATCAAATTTTAGAAAAAATGAATTATGACAATTGTATAAAATATAACACAGTCAATCAATTAGTTAAAAAAATTACAAGAATTATTATATATAAAAAATAAAAGCCTTGTCGATGACGGTTTCTCAGAAATAGTAAATTTTCTTACAGAAAGTGTAAAGTTTACGGAAAAAAATATTCTTTGTGTATATTTTATATAAAAACTTAAATTTTCAGTTTAATATTATAGTCAAAATTAAATTCTTTAAAAAATGAATGTACCACATGTAATGATTTGAAATAATTAAATAGCTAAATCTTTATCTTGATAGGTTAAAATAAACTGTCATTATATACAATCGCCATATAAATTTCGTGCAGGTGTTAAAAGTAAATTAGTTGAAACGTCAGCTTACAGCTAACGTTCTAAGAGATTTGCTACATATTTTACGATGATATGCTTTCGACACTCAATCTACTTTATTTGAGTCAACACAGAAGTTTTAGTGGAACATTTCGGGCGCGAGTAAAGCTTCAAATTTAATAGACAAACTTTTGTACTATAACCAGTAGTTCTGTTGAAATTTTAACGTCATTATCATAAATAATGAAGTTGTTTTTCATACACATAACAAATTTTAATCAACCCTATTTTTAACAAAAATTGTCAATATTTCACGTTACTTATGTAATCCTTATACATTTGTATTTAAATAAAAATTTCTCGATTTCTACAGTTCATATAAATCATTTTGGTTATTGTGTAAATATAGCACGAATTGTAGAATAGGACTATGTTTTTAAACAATAGTAATTGCAACAATATTAATTTTTTAATCAAACTTTGTTTTATGTAAAAGTCGCGCCTTTTGATAAAATCTAAATACCTAATATAAGTTCATATATATACGCACACGTACACACACACATACACACACACACACACGCGCGCGCGTAATTGATAGAATAATATAAATTCTCTAAAAATAAATCATGATGACAGCATGTCCTTTGCTATTTGATGCATTTATGACAAAATAGAATTTAATGACGTCATTACTGAACAATTATCAAGTAATTATCTACAATCGAATTCTCTTGATCAATTGTAAACTAATTAAAAGTAGTAATCGATATTAATTATTAAAAAACTCTTAAAGTCTATTTAATTTTAATTTGAAAATTAAATTTGTAAATAATATTTTTTTTATTTTAATACGTTTTCTACATAGGATCATTTTACAAAATGAAATTGTTTAGTAAAACATTTTTGAAATTTCAACAACAATTCTTATTTTTTTTAATTATTTCGATCAAATATTCATTGTATGGATTATGTTATTATATCTGTGGCAACAATAATGTCGTGACTTATAAACTACTTCTAGAAGGCTTTCTCTGTAAATAGGCACAACTAATATTTGAAATAACTTATATTATTATAGTTATCTATTAAAAATTACTAAAGAAAATATTATTAATTGTTTTTAAATGCTTTAACAAATAATTAATTTCAGTACATATGAAAGTTTGATATTTTGATAAAAACATGCATATACGTGAGTTAAAAAATTCACAAATATAAAATCTATTAATTATTCTATGACAGATTCGACGTTGATAGCCAAACGTCATGTTATGTAAAACATCTTAATTTTAACTTTAATCTTAATTTTAACAAAAATACTAGTGCTACTTTACTTTCACGAGATCTTTACACTAATAAATCCTATTTAAAATATTATTAATAAACTTAAACTTATATTAGAGGGAAAAAATGTTCAAATATTTTCCACAATAGTTTCGCAAATACAACTCCGTAAAGGACCACCGCAGCGCGCATAGTCGAAAATAATTTTGTGCAGCAGAACGAAGAACCGGTTTCGGTGTAGATCCGTTTTATAGAACAAGCTTTTTCGGGTATAATTACAATTTCAGGAATTCATCTTCGCGTTCATCATAAATCGCGCAATAAAACAATCCACAGTACCACTTAACGAATCTCATGCCCTCCTCTCCCTGTAGAGAGAAAAAGTAACTCTTTCGCCAAAGCGGGCACGCCGTAGACAATGGCGCCTTAAAACTTTTTCCCGCTGCAAAGACTCAAAGACAGCAGCAGTGTTTGCAAGGACCAACACACTGTTATAAAGCCAGCCTAGGCAGCCTGTGGCCCGTAAATTTTTTCCCCATGATTTATAGAAATCCCATCCCGTGCGTTGCGGGGCCTCTCTGCCTCTCGTAAAATGAGCCAAGCTCGCTCGCATATGCTAAGCAGACTCTTTCACTCTCTCTCTCTCTTTCTCTCTCTCTCCCTCATCAAAGTTGTTAAACGCTGGTTGCAGGAACATTCTCCGCTGCGCCGCGAGCGCGCAATCACGATCCTCGAATCTTGAATTGACTTTTATTAGCGCCATTTCCGGGACGTGATATCGGTCCTCATTAATGAACCGTCTTCCGTCCCGCCTTCCTACTAGCTTCTTCGTATTATGCGTGCCGTATTATGGGCGTCGACTAGAGAAAGAGAAGGGGGAGAGAGAGCAAATGAGTTGCGTAACCGAGACGCTCGCGAGCTTTTCCCTTTCGCCGCTATGATATGAAGGGCCGCACAGAGCTGCAATCTTCGTTAATGTACTAAAGGAAAAGGCCTGTGAGAGGTTTTATGCGGCTACGAAAGAAATTGAGATTATCTAGATTTGCCGTACTTCATCTCAATATAACTCGTAGACGTTTGTTATGATTTCTTCTGATTTATATTATCAAATGTCTAAAATGTAGTGTATACCTGAAATACAGATAATCACAAGCTCACACACGAAGACAACTTTTCTATAAAAATAATCGTGACAGTTTCGTAAATGTTAAACAATTGAAGTGGCTAAAAAAAAATTAACGTGACAGTCTAGTAAAAATTATGGGAACTTCGCTTTAGTTTTTACCGTGTTGACACAGTAATTTTTTAATCGATTGAATTATTCCAGGTTTATTAAACTATCACGGAAATTTTTATGGAACAATTCTCCCCGTGTATAATTAAACAAAAGATTAATATTTGCTTATAGCTTAAAATGTGGATAAAAATTTGAGCAAAATTTCAAAACAATATAGTATTTACATTTTAATAAGAAAGAGCATTGAAATTATAATTCAGATGAGAAAACCTAACAATATTGTAAATATGTTTATGAAATATCTAGCTTAATATGCGTGTAACGTGACTTTGGAATGCTATTACTTGTCTGATATTAGGTCATATATATTGTGCAACATAGTGTCAGGAATTCAAATGAAATATTTCAAACACTTTATATGAAATGCGTGCAAATATTTTTTTAAATTAATTTTCACGACACTGAACGATGACACTATATAAAATTTTATGTGATTACATACGTGATGAGGCTCGATTGATCTAAAATAGATTTTCTTTTGATCCATATCATACAATTAAGAGTATGTCAATAAACATTATCTTTTTCTACCTATAGATATAATGGAGTTATTCTAATCATCAGCAGACGAGAAAAGATTTTTTTTCAGTTCACACTTTCAATACATAGTTGTCTCTAATGTTTTTGTTTAAATGCATTATGCGGATAACAATTATCAAGCTATAAATTATATTTATCTCTAGAACATTCCTGCTTAAATGCCAAATCAAATCAGTGTGGTTTTCCAACTAGAACTTTTTATTTATTATCGTAAATTCGAAGCTCAGCACATTGCTGTAAAAGCATAACACTTTTACTTTTCTCATCTCAATTAAGAAAAAAAAGAGTATCTAAGGAGATCAGATTAACAGGAAGGAAACAAATAGGAGCAGCAGTGGCATCAGCTTCCCCTCGAAGGAAGCGCTTATCAGATGACGACTGAAATGAGTGCATGCTTGCTCTCCTTTCTTTCGCCTCCACGTGCCCTGAACGAAGCCGTTTGAACCGTGTCATGGGCGAAGTTTCACGCGCGTGCGCGTACTCGTTTCGCTTATCGCGTATTTTTCATCTCCCACGGATTTTCGCATAAACGCGTCGTGAGTTTTCAAACGTTACGCTATCGTCTTCTTCAGAGCGTTCGCTTTTCTCTGCTTCTCTGGAAAAAAATACCATGGGCTTTTGACAGGAGACGCTTCGTACTTACTGCGCGCGCGTGCGCTATTGACGTTTGCACTTTATTGAATGGACTTTTTTCTCTCTCGCTTGAGGCCTTTGCACCGCGCGACAGCATTCTGTCTGGTGCGCGTGCGCGCGCCTGCGCTTTAATTTTGCACCGAGTCGTAGGAAGGACTAATATTAGAAACTGAAAATACAGGGTGGAAAGATTATTGAGAGCACTTGAATTATTTTTACTTCCTTGCTTATTCATCTATGCTGGTAACGTATTTTTTTTGTGAAACAATTGTAATTGGATAAGGTTGCAGAAGTTGTTTTTTTATTAATATAGTATACATACTATGTAATTGTTTATCTTTATTCCTCTGAGTAAAATGAATTATAATTCAATAATTTTGCATTACACTATTAAAATGATGTATCTACAAAATCCTGCGGACTCTAAAATAGAATTTTAAGACTCTGTTTTTAAATCTGATGCTTGTCAGTAGCTATATTATTGCTTTCAGCACTTCTCTGTTTTCTAAAATATTATTTTTAAGTTTAAAGCACTTGTGGCTTACAAATGAAATGATTGACGAAATTATTATTGTACGCACTGTAGTAAATGTAAATATATTTCTTTGATTTAAAAAAGCGATCTTCTTATTCGCGTAGAATTATTTTTATATTTTATATGAAAATTGCAATTCTCAACTAAAATAATAACTAAATTATCATTTATACTTTTTCGTTAACTGTTGCTGATTCAACTCAATGAAAAAAAAAAATTAATGCAATTACGTAACGGTGAATTATTGGAATTTATTCTAGAATAAATCCGTAAATAAATCGTAATTTTAATCTTTATGGTGATTACGCTTGCTTCTATCACCAAAACATGTAGACATAAATTATGCGCATTAAGATTCACTGGCGTTGAAAGGCGTTAGTTTATATAGGAGCGTCGTTCTGTTAGAGAAAATACTCCTCGGCGCGAATCGATATGATTTTTTATCGGTCGAATATTATCAGATGGCTTTCGACGAACCCAAGCGGCTCGGTCAAGTCGACAAATATTTTCCGGTGCGTTTATATGCCGAAGTTGTCAAAGCAGAATACTCAGCGCTTTTGCTGTCGTCGCTGCGAAGTGTTGCCCGTCATGTGTAACCACGCGCGATATCTTGCAATCGATGCGCGCGCCTGATTATGGCTGTATTATTTTTTTGCATGATTTGTTATAGCCAATCAGACATTGACGTTGTACATACATTATTTTTATTTGATAACTGATGAATAAAGTTTCAATGTAATAATGAGTAAACTTAATTTTTTTTCATTAAATTGAATAAAATAAAGTAAAAAAAACTATGTAATTTTCAGTGTTTATTAGTTTGGTCTTTCGTATATGAATATTATAAATTGTATACAGCCGTCAAGGCTCTGAAACATAAGCTACCATTTGTTTCAATTTATAGTTTTCCGAAAAATTTACAAGTATTAAATAATTCAGTTAGTTGTATATCATATGTTTTGTATAATGATGTTGAAATGTTGGCACAAACGATGATTTATTTTCTAATAGCTATTGTTCTTTTGACAATGAAAATAGTTCATTTTTTTTTAATATTGGGCATTGTTATGTATAACAATTGTAGAAAAGATTAAATTCCTTAATAACAACTTTTTCATATGCTTACTTCATTCCTTATAAAAGTCATTATACTTCTTAAAGGCAAATGATATTTGAATTTTCAATAATAACCATTGAACGTATTGCCGCGTACAATAACAGCACTGACGGAACGATAACAGTGTGTTAAAGCGAAGGCGAGTTTAAATAATGTTGTAAAAGCCAATTCCAGTTTCTATCGCTATCGATCAGTACAAAAAAGGTAAAAACATTCTAAGGCTATTTTCACTTTCTGTACAATAAAATATTTTCTAAAATAAGAATTCTTATTTCGCATTTGAAATATGTTATTTAAGGTTCTGCAAATGATACATACCAAAGTCGTGTTTCCGATATAAAAATTAAGACACTAATAATCTTATTAGGCATGCTTTACAGTTGATTGATTCATAATAGAGCAGTATTACATTTTCATCCTTAATATAATGAAGTACAATAATGTGTCTGCCAGTATATACTTCGCGTGCCTTTTAATTACATCTTTATAATTGTACGTTATTTAATTATATTTGAATTATGATCAATTTCGAATTTCTGAATAAAATAGCTAATTAGAGCCAACTTATTATGTTTCGTTTTACTTTCTGGCTGTTATTGTCTCTACGGGGGAATGGTATCACACCTCATTATATGTGCTTCTCAACAATGTTTGTAAAAGTAATTTTCTTTTTTATTTCTTCTGAGTAAATCACCGGGACGGCATAAACTATGCGCTCGGGTGCGCGCTTTCCTCGTAGTGGCAATGTGCATAAATGGAACTCTCGGATGGAAAGGAGGCGAAAGATCGGCCTGCATTCGTTTACCTCTCTTTCAGCGCTCACCGGCCACGTTTCGTTTGGTTATAAATACGTTAAACCGGTTTCTCCCTTCTTTTCTAATTTCGCCGATAACTTTCGTCAGTATTCGATTTGCCGCTGCAGTTGCGATCAAACCTTTTTTCCCCTTTTCACGTTGCGAGTGATTACTTTATGTGTGTGTGTGTGTGTGTATATATATATATTGAAGCACTTGGTACATCTATGACTTTTGCAATGCTAATGTTTTTTTTCTCGTTTCAGGCCCGGCCCGTGTGACCTGCAGGACCCATTGTGGGTCAAAATGAGCGCAATCACCAGTACCATATCCAAGAAGAGAAAAAAATCAGATGCCAAGCCTCAGTCGCAAGTGTGAGTATGAGTTCGTCTATCATAGATATTTATCGGTAGCATTCCAATCGTCGATTTCACTGGTATGCACACGCGCGCGCGCGGTATAGCACAAAGTATTGGCGTTATATAGGAGAGGAATCCGATAGAATCGACATACTTCTTTGTATTTGAATAATACGATTTCGTAATTGCTAAATTGCATTCAGAGGCAAAACGCAATCAGAAGCCGTCGTGTTTAATGCAAACGTAATTGACGTAATTGCGATGAAATTGGAGAGACTGCGCGTCTTAATTTCAATAAAAAGTCATTTAAATAATTTAAATTTACATTATCTCATTGGAAATATCGGAATCTTGATCTCATAATTTCATGAATTTTAAAAAGCTGATATATATAGATAGTATAGGTATAGTAGCATTTATTAACATGGTATAGAAGTAATGAGTTTTACTAATAGCTCTAGTAGAGTCTAGTAATTACGTTTGTATAAAGTTTGTACCTCTTTGATCTTAATTTTATCAAAAAAGTCCATTTCCTTTTATTATTGAGTTACTTATAATTAGTTTACTTGCAGAATAGTTCTAATCCATATTCAATTGTAATTATGAAATATTATATTATAATTTTCAAAATAACTGTGTTAAACACGTATGAAAATATGTGACGATTCCGCGTAGAAAAAAAACTTATTTTTCAAATTCCTTTGATTTTTATTTGCTCTTTGCTTTGTAACAGTTTTGTTTGAAATAATTCTAATAACATTTTCGTAACTCTTAGATTTTACGATAGTAAAATTGCGTTTCTTTTAAATGGAATACATGGCAAATATAAAACTACCATAATCTATATTATAAATCTACCACCAACAATTTATATATAGTATATAATATTTATCATAACTCGATATGAAATAAATCTCAATAGAGATATGAAAATTCCTCAAACTTTTTGTCCCTTTACCCGACTTAGATTAACAATGGTCGGGCATCTTCAATTTATCACTCGATAAAGAGGTACCCAATGAACTTTTTTTTTTAACCGAAACGCATTTCCATGTTAGGTCAATTAACTATCATTGTTATCATCACTAAAGGTCATTCTCCAATCCGAAAAGTTCAAAAAACATCTCCGACCAATAGCAGTAGAGGCCTGCGCCTCTATATAATAACCATTTGTAGCGCTCTGCTAAGCAGTCGCATAAAGTCGCATCCGCGTACGCGGGCTTTTCTTCAGTCGCCACATTTATTCTCCCTCATAAGCTTTCCAAGCGCGTTGTCCGCACACCGTCAACGGCGTTCGTGCCTCTCGCTCACACACAGGTCCCACAACGACCGTTCCCCCATTATTTTTTCCGCTTGTATACTGCAGCACGTGCGCGCCCGCAAGTACAGTTACACAGTTTAGTTTAGTGCCTTTGTGATTGTGACGCGATCGATGGTATTTCCATCAAGCGCACGTGGTCTCGTCTGGGACGCGTGTGTCTCTGAGCTTCTACTTCGGCCCGTTGGAATAATTGGGTCTCGCGGTAGACTCGTTTCGATCTCAGAATGCCAAAGGTTCACGTTCCCGGGGATCCTCTGCAAAGGCGCATTATACGTAGATCAAGAAGACACATTTTCTATCATCAGCACGATGACTTCAGACATATATGGTTGCCATCGGAGAATAAGAGACTGTAGGTTCAAATTTATTAATTTCGTTTCTTATTTGATTACGACGTTAAGATTATTAGACATGAAAAAATTTTTTTTTTCTATAGTATGAGTTTGTTTTTATTTACGTAGAAACCGTATTGGCGTCTAGTTTTGCGAGAGAATTTTTCATTATTTCTAATCGTTTAACTGTTAATATTTACCTTTCAATCGTTGCTAATAGTAGATGGAAATTTTTAGTGGTCACTATTATACCTCAGTAACTTGTTTGTGTATATATTCTTTATAAAGGGATACAAAAACCTTTAAAAAAAAAAAAAAAAAAATTTTAATTTTTTAAGTTATTATTTTGTATGTAATACATTGCATTTTAAGAGACGTCTTGGATGAGAGTGCAATAAATTTATAAGCTTTTATAGAGACAACATTATATTAATTATTTGTATGTAAATGCCAATTTTTAAGAGATTTTCGTTTTGCAATTACCTCTGCGACAAACAGTCTTGCATCATTCTATCATTTTATCTTAAAAACTACACTAGTCAGAAATTTAATTACAGAAGCTTTCTTTCAAACAAAAATGACGAATTATATCAAGGCTGCATCGAATTCACTTTTCCAGGCAAAAATTATGTCGGCATCTCATAACACACTTGTAAGGCACTCGGTATATTTAAGTCATTATTAAATATCTTTACAATTTTTGTTTGAGAAAGGCTTATCGCGCGCACAAAATCAACACGCATAAAAAATTGTTTACCGAGTATCGTGTGAATCGAAGGAGAACGTCGAAACATTCATCGCCGGGCAGACCGATGGAATTATTGCACTTGTGCACAAGTAATTCTTATTTATAGCATTCGTACCGTTGTGAGCAAAAAGTTATTTAATATTCTTTCATTTTTCATCTATATAGACTAACCGGAGTCGCTGAATTCCGTAAATATTTTCGTAAACATTTTTAAAGGGTATTATCGATGAAATATTATCATTCAACGTACTGACTACTATATAGGTCAGTCCGGCCCTCCAAAGGTCAATGTCAGGTCAGGCATAGTATACTCCACTACACTTTTTAAGACATTCATTGTTTTTATCAGTTTTTATCATATAGTTATCCCCCATTTCTTTCTCTTGTTCTGAATACAATGTCATAAAAATTACGAAGCTAATCTAAACATTCGATATCGACACTTACAATCGTTCTGACGTTTTTTTCCCAAATATCTCTATGTATTTATGTATATATTCGAAACCCAAGTACCAAACGTACAGCAATTTTGAAGATATCCAAATAACGTACCGCCCGAACGCCAAAACCTATAAAGAGCCCCGTAGCTGTAAACTTCGTACTCAACAGTCCGGGCCGAAATTCCGCGAGCATAGGCGAGTCGTCGCCGCCCAACGGTCATAAAGACGACAACTCGCGGACTCAAAAGTTGCCGTCGGCGTCGTCGTCGTTGTCGTCTCGGTTGCTGTGCAGGCGCGAGCGTCGCGGTATCTGTCGGGGCGCGCGGCTGCCGTTTTATTTTCGGCGCCGTGCGCGTCGCGACGCTTGCGCGCGGCGTTGGCCTTTCGCGTGAATGAAAAATGCATTCTCCGCGCTTCAAGAGAAAGAGAAAGAGAGAGAGAGAGAGAGAGAGAGAGGGGCCGAGAATGTGCGAACGAACGATAAGATAAGGCAGTGCAGCTCGCGCGTTCTCCTTTCTCTCTCTCTCTCTCTCTCTTGCTCTTGTTCTCGCTTTTGCACGAGAAATGCCGATATAAACATTCCGTGCATGCGCTACGGCTACTGTCGCGCGCGCGCGGGTGGCCAAAAGTTTGCACGGTGCGAGATCGATGTTTATGTAAGTGCGCGATGGTGGCGGCGCGTGTTTCTGCCTCGGAGACAATACCGCGCTTGATACGAGGCGTTGATAATGATGTACGGTGCGCGAGCGAGCGAGCGAGCGTGTGGGTGTGATATGGGTGTGCGTTCATGCCCGCAAATCGAAATTGTCATCATCTGTGCTTTTCTTTGTTGCAGTAACAAGTGCCTTAACGAGAAACGACGACGGACGCAGGAGAACCTCTTCATCGATGAGCTTGCCGAGCTGATCTCCGGCACGGACATGAGCTCTGGCAAGACTGACAAATGTCAGATTCTCCAGAAAACCGTCGATCAGGTGAGTTTTCTTCTTCTTCTCTTTCTCCTCTGACGACACGCGACTGCAGTAGTTACTGCTACTACGACTATACTACTACTAAGTCGTGCTGCGCACGCTGTCGTATATAACGAATGCGCGCGCGCTTAGAACTCGCGCGACGCGGATGGAGCGAGCGCCGCGACACGCAGTCGCGGGGTTCAACGAACCCTCGCGCTCTCGGCAGCAGCAGCAGCGGCAGCGAGCGCGCGTACTCTGCACCGTATATATATACGCAAGAGCAAGCGAGTGAGCGAGAGGAAAAGTCTCTCTCTTATTCGTGCGCTCCTTTTGCGTGTATGTACGAGTGTGAGCTGCTGCTGCTGCTACTGCTGTTGCCGTGAAAAAATATGACAAATGTGGGTAAAATCGCGAGAGTGCTATAGGGAGGGAAAAAGCGTTCTCGCGGGTTGGCAGTACTGCACGCGCAGTGAAAGAGAGAGAGAGAGAGATAAAAGGAGAGGGAGGGAGGAGAAAGAGAGAGATAGATATGCGTGAGCTTGCACGGTAAGACGAGAAGCAAGCCGAGATGGGGAAATGAAGACACGCGGGCGAGTTGCAGTGCAGCTAGTGTAGCACGGGAGAGGAAGGATGAGGGAGAGGAGAGGCCGGAAGAATCCACGGAGAGAGAGAGAGAGAGAACAGCCGGGTCTGCGCAAAATACTCTCTCGCGAAGTAGTATGCGCAGCAAGAGAGAACGGAGCGCCGAATAAGCTTCGGAGCAAGGAGGAGGAGGAACGGAGGAACGGCAACGTCGCACACAGGGAAGAGAGAGAGCGAGCGAGCGGAGTCACCGACTTTTCGAGGCCACATGTTAACTCATTGCGATTACGACGCGATCTGTCGGCCGCGGGAAATACGAGCTCAAGGTCGTTCCCTGCGCTAGAGCCCGCCGCGAGCGGAGCAGCAGTTCGCTCTCTCTCTCTCGCTCTCTTGCTCGCTCTCGAGCCGGCGGCGCGTCTGACCGTGAACTCCAGTTGGTAACGCAGGGACTGCCGTTAACGACCCCCGCTGTCGTAGTCTCTTTCTCTCGCGTTCGATCTCTTTTTTCATTCTCTCTGCCTCTCTCTTCTCGTTCTTCTTCCTTCCCAGGCGCGACCGTGTCTCCTCGCCGGCTCTTTTTCACGCCTCCTTTTCCTCTCTCTTCTCTCACGTGGGTATGCGTACGCGCGCATCCTTGCTCCAACGATGGCTGAGAGAGGGAGAGAGGAAGATGAGGTCAGAAGGATCTCGCGTGAGCTGATATTTCAAAAGAGCGCGTCGGGTATGGGAATACCGATTATTATTATTGCTCGATTTATACCTGTACACGCTACCATCGGCGCTTTCTTCAGATGATGCTTGTACGTATATAAGCTTCTTGCTTTCGGTTGCGGCGATAAGGTCAACTTCCTATCGTACGTTTGTGGGGACTGGGCGATAATCGTGCCATTGCCAGACGGATAATGGCGAGCGCTGTTTGAATATTTATAGGGTGGGAAAACCCGGGATAGAAATTTCGAAACTTGGGCGTTTCGTCGTCTTTGTAATGTAATGATGATTACGTCTTTATCGCTTGTTACCGGAGCATCGCCTCTCCCCCTCTCCTCGCGGCTTTTAGGAATGATTGTACAGAGCTTGATTGCTGTTTGATTGTGTTTATTTCTGCAATGAATACACTTGCAATGTTCTCGAACTTGATATCAAGACGTAACTGTATTTAAAATTACGTGAACGTGTGTTGCACTACATAAACGCACTAACATCTCAATATTACATTAACGTGGCATTTATCTTGTTTTCTCAGATTATATTTTTATTTCTGAGAATTTGTAAACTCGTGTATTCATGGCAGTATGATTTTTATATATTATTAAATTTATATTGTCTATTTTAAATCACATTATAGTTTCTCCATTGATTAAGTAAATACCATAACAGTTGTACTTACAGAATCATAGTGGTACAAGTAAATTACCCTGGTGGAAATCCCAAACATTTTTTACCCAATAACTAACTATTTATTTTAGACTTGGCCATAAAATAGGCACTGTTCTTGTTTAGTTATTAGCTCCCGGTGAAACGCTTTTTCCACATTATTCGAACATTAAATAGGTAAAAAAATGAAGTGGCTTTTTTGATGATCGGCACAAGTTTGTTCGTGGCCATTTTAAAGGTATTAAAGTTGACTATTACAATGAGTAAAACAATGGCCAAGTAAAAGCTTATAATTATGAAGAGGAGCGAGAGAGACAGAAAAAATGGCAATAAATGAATTTTCTTAAATATTTATGAAAGGAGTGCAGCAAACTATTTTTTAGTCTCCCTATATTGTTTTTAGTTGTCTAAATTTTTAGTTATTGTTAAATTTCACCTATTTCAACGCCAAGTTTGTAAGAAAACTTGGAACGAAAATTCGAAATTTAGGTTATGTTACTCCCAATCTATTAAATGGACGAATAATATCAGAAAAAGCGTTTCACCGGGAGTCAATAATTAGTCATTTCTCTTGGCTATTTACTGAGATTGTGCCTCATTTTTAATAGTCAAATTTCTACCAGGGTTATTTCTAATAAAAATAAAAATAGTATATTAAAAAATAATTTATGTTTATGTTAACAAATCCATTAAAAACTTATCTATAAATTCTATTATTTTATATAGTATATTGCACTAGTAAAAAATATAGTTATAAAAATAAATAGCCAAATTTATAATATAATTAACTACATAATGTAATTTAACGAAATAATTGTCATTCACAGATTCAGCAAATTAATGAAACAATTCAGTCAAGTAGTCATGCAGTTCAGCAAGAAGAAGTATCCTCATCGAATCCTAGCATACTCTCTGCGGATCAAGTTGGCCCCATCCTGCTTGATGTTCGTATGATTTTTTATTCTTTTTCCGAGGTAAAAGTATCAATACGACAAATTTCAAAAAACGGTGAATGACACCGAAAATGAATAATGATGTTTTATACAAATTGCGGAAATCTTTTTTTAACTTAACAGATGATTTGAAAATTTAAACTATATTTTTCACTAAATAATATAATATTTGTTTAAGCCTTTGGAATAGTAATTAACATTTGTTTATATAAATTTTTGTTTATATAATTAAAAAAGTAAAATAATTCGTGAATAGTATTTACTATATTCGAAACTTATTTTTGTATTGATACTGATACTTTAACATTAATTAAAAAGTTTATTTTTTTATTAATTCTGTTTTTATTATAATTCAATTTCTGCATAGCTTTTTTTTTATTTTTTCGTTGAAGATGCTAATAATATTTTATATCAGAATACTGGAAAATGTAATAGTAACTACATAGGTTAAATTGAAATTTAAAATTTTTTTTTGACTAATTATATATGACTGCAAAAATTCTCTGATTAGAACAGTATATATCCATTTACCCGAAAAAGTGTACATATGTAAAATCTCGCTTCGACTATTTTTTTAAATCTTTAATAATTACTCAAATATTACTCAAACATTAATAGACGCAGACTGTGAATGTAGTTGAAAACGAATTGCCACGTTCTAGTCATTTAGGAAAAAATAAATAAAAAGAAAAGCTGAGAAATATAACATAATGAATGAAGGAGCTGACGATATCGCTTGTATTTGCAGGAATTTAACCCCGTGTCTTAACGCGGGCGAATAATGCGCGTGTCCATTAGGGTTGCGCGCGCACACGCTTTTGCAAATGTATCGCACGTACGCATAGACGGCTTTGACGTCGCCGACACACACACTCAAACACCGAACCTCCGGTCTCTCTAAGCTGAAACCTTTGTTTTGCTTTTTAGCTATAATGAAGCACAGAGTAAGTGTTTTTCCGATCCACGTCGTGCTGTCGCCAATCGACGAAAGAACAGCGCGAAAAGGGCGAATAAAACGATTTTTTTCTCTTACTAAATTACGTTTGTTTTTGCTGCCGTAACACGCATCCATGAGAGGGAAACCGAATCAATCTCTATCTTCATCCTGTAGAGAATAATAGAATGAAGAGTGAGGAGTTGCCCTTGTTTACTTAAAAAAAAAGAATCACTGGTCCTCGTAGTCATTTGATAAATTTTGAAACTCTTCTGAAGCGATCTAAAAATATTAGGTATCGCTAACGATGCAAAAATAGACTTTTGTTGGTCTTACGTAATGACACGGTTGAATTTTTAATGACCATCGACTGAGTAAAAAAGAACCCTAAAATTCTTTTTATACCTCAAAGCTATTATTGTCTATGTGTGATGAGAGTATAGATTTCGATTTTACTGGCAAGTGCCCCAATTTCCTGGTGGCCTTTCGTGAAATGTTATAGGCATTACCCACGATCGATGAGGTTGAATAATACGAAAACAATTGTTTTATTTCGTAAAATAAATATTTTAATTCTGTTTGAGCACGCCAGTAAGATTTCTAAACTAATCAAAAACGTAAACTTATTCAATAAAAAATATTATATCTGTGCAATAACCTGATAACCACTAACTATTTTATTATACCAATTTAATATTTAGTATACCGCCTAAAAAGGGGAATGTCAGAATTTAATAGAATAATCATCTAATTAAATTATTTTCTTAATAGCGCGCATAAAAATAATTTTTCTAGTATGAGATTAGCTTTTTAAACACCCAATGAGCGAGCAATCGTTATTTAATGAACGTTAAAGTCAACAACCGAATGAAAATAATAGTAAACTCTGAAGCACCTATAATGCATGCGTCTCACACTTTTTCCACTTCTTTGTCTCAAGTGGCATCTTATCAGTGGAAGCTCTCTCCGTCTTTCTTCTTCTCCAACTGTCTCTTTCCTTCTCTAACTTTCTTCCCCGGCGGTCTCGCGCTGAGTCGCGCGTATCTCATTTGCTCGATAATCAACGCTCGGGTATTACTCACGTCCACTGAGCTCTCTATCTTTCTCATTTCTGTTTCTAAACTTTTGCCCTTTACTCTCACTCTTGACACCTCCCTTGGTCTTATTACCTCTTCTCCTTGATCTCACTTGATAGTGGAGAGAAAACGAAAACGCACTGTGACTTTATGAAAATCTCCGTTACAGGTGGAGTATCCGAATATACGTAAATAATTTCCACGTCGAAACGATTATGGAATGTAACGTCTGTATGTCCATGCTAGTGTGAGCCGCAGGCTACTTTTACGTCTCAACGACGTATCGAAGACGAAGCGAGCCCGCGCTTCTCGGCACGTGCGTGTGCGCGTGTGTGTATACACGCTGGCCAATTCCTCGGCGTGTACTGCGTGTGTGTGTGCGCGCGCACGCGTTAATTAGTCTGCCGCGAAATAACCACGTTGGTGTGGGACGTCGTCGAAGACGACAAACGTCGCTCTCACTCTCTTACGCACGCGCTTTGTCCCTCCCTCTTTTTCTTTGATTTCTCATTTTCGTTTCCACTCCCGTTCGATTTGCCGCGATCGCCGACCACCTCGCGTGTGCGTGCCAGCGTGCGTTTTTTTTACGTTTTGTGGGTGTGCCGAAGATGCGCGCCGCTCGTGATTCGATTTATCGCTCGTGTGTCGCTGATCATTCTGTTTTGTTTTTCTTTCGTTATTTTTTCTTCTGACACGCTTTTCTGTTGTGGTGTTTTGATTCTTTTTCAACGCGACACGCGGAGCGAGGGATTGTGTTTTTGCCATGCGCCGACATGCGTTTACAAGTAATATTCTGTGCATTAATCTTTTTTTCTTTTTTTTTTTATCAAGAAAAGTTCTAGGATTGGACGGTTTCTTTCCTTCGTTTGCTTTTTTGTTCAAGAATAAGATACCCAAATTGCCAATGAGGTTATTAAAGCAAAGTCCTTTTTCGTCTTTTACAGGCGTTAGATGGCTTTCTGTTCGTTGTAAACTCTGAGGGGCGCGTGGAATACGTAACGGAAAACATAAGCGATTATATAAATTATTCGAAGAATGATGTGCTTGGGAAGGATATTTATAATATTATTCATCACGGAGATCACAACAACTTCCTGCCTAACTGTATGCCGATGTCAGTAGGTAAGCACAATTGTCTCACAGTTTTTTTTTTGTAAGTGTTTAATTTTTTACCTACCGACTGAATCTTGCCATTAATTTTTTTACGAAAAAAATAGTTTTTCTCAACGATTTTAATAATTTTTGAAAATTCAAATAAGATTTGTATGCTCGTTCTGCAAGTTTTTATATCATTTTATACCTATGTACGTCATGTGTATAAAATTAGTCGATGATGATACAAATATTGAAATATAGAGCGTGTGCTGTTAAAAATAATAACTTTATTTAAGGACGAATGACAAGAAAAAAGTATTCATTCTTTAAATTTTTAAAGATTCGTAGATTCAGCAAATTCTAAGAAAAAAATTGAATTATATGGAAATAGACGTGACTGCTTAATATAGAATGATATATATAACAATTTCTTTATAAAAATTTTCTTAAATAACTACTTTTATGTAACATTAGTGTTTTAAAACCTAATAAGAGATATTTTTCTCTGAAAGTCTTTTATTAATCCTAAGCATGTTATATTATGATTAAAAAAATTTTTAAAGCTACAATAAATATTTGAATTTTCGACCGTGACTTACGGTAACGTACAATAAATAGCCGAATGCGCTTCACGTACCATAGCTAATAAAAAAAATAAAACTAAGAAATGAGTTTTTTTAAAAATTTTTAACATTTTCAAAATTATTTTCAAAACTTAAAAACCACAAACGGCATTTTCGCAAGCAATTAAAGTTATGTTTGACAAAAAAAAAAAAAGAAGAAAAAACTGTCAAACCTTTTTCAAAAAGTGAAACTCCTTTCCATTTTGACCTATATAAAAAAAAGAAAAAGAAAAAAGAATAAAACGCTTGGTTCGCGAGTGTCGCACTACGGTCGGAGCAAATATCAAAAGCCATTTTTTGCCATCAAATCTTTGTCTGGCGCGTACAGTTTTATATATAAGCTATATATATATACACGTCTCAAAAGTATGTGTCCGTCCCCTTTCTCTCTCTCGCGCGTCCGCACGCGATGTGAGGCAATATGATGATGATGGTGGTGACAGCAGATTAAAAAAACGAAACCTCTTGTGTGTCCCCTGTGTTTTCCTTATGTGACCGTAGCCGGCTGGCCGGGCGAGGCTCAGGTTCGGAACCGTACCTTCGAATGTCGCTTTCTGGTGAAGCCGCCCGACGACAAGGAAGAGACAATGGAAGAGAAGCAGCAACGCATTTCCAAGTATCAGACGATGCAAATCTGCTCCGCTGTCCTTTCCGGCAACAACAGCAGCAGCGGTGGGGGCGGCGGCGGAGGCGGGAACAGTAGTTTGCGCGCCATTGGTGCCGGTGGCGGCAGCGGAGACGTCGGTGACAGTGGCCCTGGCCCCGGCGGCGGCGGCGCTGTAGGTGGAAACGACGTGACCGGTGGCCCGGGCAGCAACAACGTCGTCGCTGTGGCCGGCGATCTGACCGAATCCTCATCCTTCTCCTCCGAGACCAGCCTACCTTGCGTTATGTGCGTGGCGCGTCGCATTCCCTTCGACGAGAAGCGCATCGGACAATTTACCTTCAAGTTGGATCTGGGCGGGAAGATCATGGCCGTCGACTCCACCTGGCTACCGCCAATTTACTCACCGTACATATGCGGCAAGGTAAAGACCGTTGGCGAAAGAGAGCTGGATCGACACAGAGAGACCGAAAGACAGAATGAGAGACGGAGACGGTGATGATGAAAAGAGAGAGAGAGAGAGAGAGAGAAAGAGAGAGGAGAATAACCACACACGCACATCGGCGCGCGCGCACACAAACGTACAACATCACGCAGACTGACACGGGCGGCGTGCGATGCGCCCGTCGCTTTTTCTCGGCTCGTCGTCGTGTTGTCTCCCGTCCTCTCGTCTCTCTCTGTGATCTGCTTTTTGGCCGCATACCCGCAAATCTGCCAAGCGCCTCTTAATTGCCCGTGATTTATGTTGTATGCATCGGCGCGCGCGCCTCTTTCCCCCTCTCTCAGCCCATCTATCTATCTCTCTCTCTCTCCATTATTGGCTTTCTCTTCATAATTTCATAAATATATATATATAAATATAACACGTCGTTGTGTGATATGCACGCACGAGATCGCAACGACATTCGACCGCCCGCCCGCTCTCGCCCGTCCGCTCGCCACCCCCGCAAGACAAACTAGCTCTCTTCTCATCCGTTTGCTATGTATTTCATCTCAGACGATGTCTCTCGCTTCTTCATCTTTCAAAACTCGCCTGCCCCCCCCCATCCCCATCACCCCTTTCTTGCCCAGAACGCCCTTCATTCTCACCTACATCTGTTTCTTTCCTGCATCAGCTTCAACGAAGGAGTAACGCTCTCGCGCGTATTTATTCGTAATTGTGTAATACCAGATCAATTTTCGGGGATTTCGATCACCCTCGCTTATTTACATATCGACCTGAGCCCATCACATGCACACAACACATAAAATATACACACATAACAAGTTCAACCTGTTGCCTAGACTGTATAACGAATATTTTTATTAGAAGATCTGTATACACACGTTTAAACATACTTGATTGAGTTGTGGCCGTTTTCAAAAATTCTTTTTTCAATGTAGAATGTTATCGTATCATGTTGTAATATGTGTAATCGTTTATTTTTTAAATCAGTATTGGCACATATTAAGTTTTTTATTCTTTATGTTAAATAGGAACATGGGAAAAATAAAGACTAAAATAGAAAAGACATTATTATTTTCACTTTGGAAGTTCTTAAAGTGTGAATAATAAATTATATGTTATAGGATGTTATCTTTTTTTTTTACAAAATTATATATTCCTATTGTGGACATTCGATTATTGAATCAGATTTTAATAAATTGGCAATTTAATTGCATAAATTTGAATGAGTTGTACTATCAACGTATTTGAAGCGTAATTTATAACGACTATTATTGTATTAATTTTTTAAACAAATAATTTTTTAAACCACTAAATTTATTTTTATATATTTTGTTGTTCTTATTTAAATAAATAATAAAAAAAATCAAGTAAAAACAATTTGCATGTAAAATGAAAAATTTTTTAGTTTTAAGATGGTTAATGACTATTTTAGATTAAAGATATAATAATTTTTTCATCTTTTTAAAGTTGAAAAATTATTCTGTAAGATTTTAATGAAACTGAAATATTGTTATATTTTTGCTATTATAGTTTAGAATTTAAATGATAGTTGATTGGCCATTATAAAACAATTTTTCATATTCCAACTATAATCTTAAATGCCTCCAAAATCTAATGTACAAATAACAAATCTTTTCTAAATTATCTGTTCTAAAATAAGAAGTTAGAAGATTTTCCGCAGTCTGTAGAATAAAAACAAATCATCGATACAAAAATCATATCCATTTTTCTTATTCTCATGCAAGAAACTCTTATCGATTTTCGAAAACATTCCTAAACGTATTTTGTAGTAAAAATTGTTTCTTTATAAAATTGTATAATTGTTATTGTGAAAATCGATGAAGTAATTCTGTCGTATTAACTTTTGCTTTTGCTGTCATTTGCATAACAAATAAATAGTTTTATTAATTAATTTCAATTTTTTGTTTCAATCTAGGAATTAATTAACTCGAAGATTCACGACTTGTGCCACCCACATGATCTCACTAAGTTAACAGCTCATTTAAGTGATGCGCTTGAAATCGGTGAAAGTGTGAGTCCGATATACCGAATGATCGTTGGAAACAAGTTCCTCAACGTTCAGACAAAGTCTAAATTTTTTAATTCCGGCTTACCGACTGGTGTAGAACAACAAAACTTTATAATGGCCGCCAACTCTATACTTAGGTGAGTACTGAAGTCCTTTAATTATATATTTTTATTTTTATTTCATCGGCTCATTAAAATTTACAAATTGTATTCTCTTATGTTTTAGAAAAGTATATTATTCATTTTTTACTGATGATAACACATTGATATATATTAATTGCATTCTAAAACATTTACCGAATGAAAAATATTTATATACAGAACATAAGAGGAAACAATGTATTTTTTTTAAATCATCAAACACTAACACGCTTTTTAAATGTTTACCCGTTATTGCATGACGGTTATGCGCTTTAATTTTATCACTTAATAATATCTAAGGGCTGGTGGCAATATGTACCTTCTTCCCCAATAACAATTAGTTCACAAAAGACCTGCACTGCTGCTGTGTTACAATGACTACACTCATCGGATCGCACTCTACGATTCTTTTCAAGCGCGACATATTGGCAAGGTACACCTACAGTTGCACTTTTTAATCCCACAATTTTATCGCGGCTGCACCTTCTCGTACGGAATGGAGGTGTCTAAATTAACAAGAAACGCCATTTTTTTTTCTTCTCTCACTTAACCATCAAAAACATTCGTGATAACGCTGCTAACGCAGAAGTCATGCATGCGTTAAAGGCCTTCAGGTAACTGAAAAAAGGGACGATTGTCGGTGCTGGAGATCTGTCGCTCGTACGAAAGGAAACTCTTAATCTTCTCACTTCCTTTAAACACTCTCACGAAAACCATTCGTTGTCACATATTTGTACATATACAACCAAAGAAACGATTCGGGAGCACTAACAAGGAGTAAAATCTAATCGCCTCGAAATTTAACACCAACTAAGCAGAGAACAACAGTTCCACTTGCTAACTAAACATAAACAATATGGCATTCTTCTTAATTATTTTTGGTTTTGCAACCATCTCCTCAAATCGCATTCCCTCATCATGCATCTTGCGCACGCAGACACATGCAATCAAGTTAATCACCTTGGTGGACATTTTTTCATAGATGTTTATTGATTTTTTATCATGCAGCATAGTTAATCAAAATTTTTCATGTCAATGTAACATTCTTTTTGACATTTGTGTGGTAATAATTATAATTGTTGAATTACACTACAGTTACATTTTTTATTCTAATAAATTTAAATACTTAGCAAATATATATTTAGTTTCATGTTCATAATGTTTAAAATTTCAAAAAGTTATTCGTGTCTAATTCTTATTTCATTTGATTTGTCTTATGAGCCTGGTTTTTATATGTTCTGCTGTTTTGTAATTCTCAACATTTATAACTTTGTGTGTTTTTAATACATAAATTAAATTTATTTAAATAAAATTGCAATTACATCTTCTGCATACAATCTTCTCATTATATCGAAATTTAGATAAAACAATAAATGAAAATTTCTACAAAAATTTATTTATTTGGAAATAATATTACTGCAACAATCCCGTACGATACTAATTAGTATAGATTTTATTGTTCATCACTTGTGTTTATTAAATTCATACAACATTTAAAATATCTAAATGTCTAAATACATTTTTACTAACTGATGTCGTTCATGTATGCAAACATCAGAAGTGTGCTGCTTTATAATTTCACTAACACTGGAACTGCAATTTTTATTGTGACAGTTTATTATAGATATAAATAACATAACTGATACATCTTGGGATTGTAATACATGAAAGATTTGAGAAAGAAAATACAATTTATCTGTGAACTACAATGGTATCGTACGGTGATAACGTTAAAATTAACAATATTTGTATGCTAAATGGTGAAAAGTAAGCAATTTGTCGATATCACGATTATCTAAAGCGTCTCAAAGCTCATAGCCAAACAGGACAATGGTCCTCGAGTAACTTGAGCGCGCGTGCATGCGTGCGCTGCTCCCTAGATTAGATAGCCAGGAGATTAGCGCATTAATCATCATCTCTCTCTATTAACAAAAAGACTTAGAAAAAGTGATAACGATAAAGTGAGAAGAATCGATTTTTTGTGTCTTTCTCTCTTGGCTCTTGGCATTATCATCTCGACCACTCCAGCACAACCGTTCCTCCTTACAGGGACCTTGACTTAATGCCTCTCGAGAGTGGTCAGCTTTCCAACAACTCAAAGCTCTGCTCGGGCCACTCGAGTGCGCGCAGTGCGAATAGTAATAGTAACAGTAACGGTAATAACAATAGCGTGGGCGGTCCTCTGATGTCCGTGGCGGGTCAGCTGAACGGCCAGGTGAGCGGCCTCGGCACGTCCACGGGCGGGAGCGCCTCGTCGGGCAGCCGCTCGTCCTCGGTGCAGCCGTCGTACCCGGGCAACTCGAGCTCGGACGCGAACGCCGGCTCCGTCGTCTCCTCGGCCGTCTTCAATCACTTCAACCCGAGCAACATGGACCTCGAGTTCGACCTCTTCCCCAGCTCGACCCTCGAGCTGGACGGCGGCGCGCCCTTCTGGGCCGTCGACAACGTCAGGCCCGAGTCGCGGACGAGTCAGGCCGGCAGCGTCGCCAGCGCTGGAGCTCAGCAGCAGCAGCAGCAGTCGTCCTCACAGCAGCAGCAGGCAGGCGGCTCGCGGCCCCCGTCGCAGCCGAACGCCGCCTCGGCCTCGCCCAGCGCGGCCGTCTCCGCGCACTGCAGCCCCCTGCGAGCCTACAGCCCGAGCGCCGCGCACGCCTTCAGTAATTCCTTCCCCTTTAGTCCGCTTCAGGAGTCGCAGACTGCCAGCTTAGGAGGGGCCAGCACGCCCTCGGCCCTGCAACACAGCCAGCCGAGTCCAATGGACCATCGCTCCAACGGCTCGTCGCAGCTGCAGCAGGAATCCGAGCAGCAGCAACAGCAGCAGCAGCAGTCGCAGCAGCAGCAGTCTCAGCAGCCCCAGAGCAGTCACTTGGGGACCGAATCGGGCAGACTGAGGAACTTGCTGACAAAGGGCAGCAGCGTTAACGAGGACAGTCTCCAGGAGAACGCCTCGGCTGCCGGGAGCGGCCAGACCGGATCCAAGTCCGAGGAGTCCACTCAGTCTGACAACATACTGAAGAAATTGTTGAATCAGCAGGACGACGACGACTATCCTTCGTCTGATCCTGTCAATTCCAAGGGCATGCGCAACAGTCTCGATCTGTCGGCGCCGCCCAAGCCGTCCCAGCACGAGCACAAATCGGTACCTGGCAACATTATGCTCCTTCAGGTTAGCTTTCTTTTTTCTCTTTTTTTTTATTCAGAAATACCTTTGTTTGTGCAAGTTTTTTCATTATTTTACTTTTTTGCAGTTGCTGAATGAGAAAAATGATGACGATGACGAGGAAGTACGGGTGGGAATGAAAAAGAGGAACGAACTTCTTACGCAACTTTTAAGAGAACCCGACGACGACAAGAAGCACCAGGATCAGGTAATTTTTCAAATTTTTAACATATTTTTCCTCGACAGCAGCTACCTGTAGAATAAATAATATCTTTCAAGATGAACTTATACTGCAAGTTTATCTATATTTTTGTAAATTATCGATAAAAATTATTTCATCTGAAATCTGACAGCATAATAAGGCTTTGTTTTTTCTTCCATTAACAGAAAAATTGTGAAGACGATCCTCTGTTACGAAGTCTTGGCTTTCGGAACTCCTCTCCATCGTCATCGCAATCGGAGCATAGCAGCAGTAGCGTAGGCCTGAGTGCCGGCCAAAAGAGGCCCGTCGAAGACGCTGATCTCAACGTAGCGTCGAAGCGCTCGATGGACGCGTCACAAGTTACCTCGACCGCGAGTAGCAGTAGTAGCTCGGGAAATAATCCGAGCAAATTGTGGGAGAAAAATCGAATGTTGGCATCTTTATTGGCGAAGCAGCCAACGCAGCCGGCTACGATACCTCCCATACCCGCCTCTGTGATATCGGCTACTCCCCAGGACAAGCTGCCACGAGTCCTGGAGCGGAGTAAACAGCAACAGTCACATCAGCAGCAACAAACGCAGCAGCAGCAGCAACAGCAGCAGCAACAGCAGCAACAACAGCCCTGGACTAGTATGCAGTCTGTTGGCAACAATTCGACAACAACGACCGCGACATCGGCGCGAACACCCATGCAAAATCAATCTAGACAACTACCTCGTCAGCCAGCCAATATCTACCTCAGTCACTTAGTAAGTTTCAAAGGAATATAATTTATATTTAACTTTTTTCACTGTGTGATGATCAAGTTTTACTTTCATTTGCAATTGTCAAATAAATATGTAGCAAAATAATTTTGTGGAAAGCATGATTGTAGGTTATATTATATTTTCTTTGCACAAATATTAATAGGTTTCTTATTTTAATACAGCAGCAACAAAGAGCACAAATGGAAACGATGGATTCAGATTACATGGGAAATCGAGAATATAGACAGCAAGGTACGGATCCTTCTTCGTGGGATGTTCAGTCTTCAGATCCAGATCTCTCAGCTCTCTTAGATGATTTCATAGATATCGCTCCAGAAGGTAATAATTCAGGTCTGTATAATAAACTCAGTTTGCATGATACCAACGATAGTCCCACTTTGGGTCAATCCAGCCACAGTGCAAAATCTATATTTAATTAATATATTTCAAATATCCCCTTTCAGTGAGTATGTTGGATGTAGTTGAAGCTCAACGAAACGAGAAGCTCGCTATAAACGCCATACAGGAGTCATTGATGCAGATCGAGACTGCCGTCAATCCAACGTCTTCCAACATTACGATGCCTGGTACTCCTCCAGCTTACTCGACAGCGGTGAGTACTGTATACAAATTATATAATCGATTGTATATCATTATTTAAGTCTGAAAATTATCATTCGAATCAAAATAATAATTAATTTTATTTAGGCTTTTAACGAGTTTTTATCACTTATATTGTATTAAATTTATTTAAAATTTAATATTAAGCAGAATTAGTTTAAAGTACGTAACGTTACAGAAAACAGTTGATGTTACTACATTAATTCATAATTTTAATTGTATTTCATTTTACAGTTGGCGAATACACCCGTTACGTCAAGTCATAACTATCAGCCGCCACCGATGTATCAACAACAACCACAACAACAGCAACAGCAAGCTAGAGTGCGGCTAACTGCACAGCAAGCTGGTATCCGACAAGCTGCTGCGCAATTTACGCCGAATCAGCAACAGCAACAACAATTGCAGCTTCAGCAGCGTAAATTGATGCAACAACAACAGCAACAGTTAAAGCAGAGGTTATTGCAGCAACAGCAGCAACAACAATTGCTTATTCCATCAAATGCAACAGCCACGGACCAAATAGCCACTGGCATTCATAATATTGATAGTCTTCTGAACAATACCGTAGCTCCAAATGTTTCCCTTCAGGTATGCATACTGTTAATTGACTTTGTATAATTGAGATTTACTTAATATTCATAAAATTAAGTTATTTATCATATTACTATTTATATTCATAGCGTTCAAGTGTGCCAGATTCACAAGTGTCCCCGAGTTATGGAGGATCCGTCCAGATGCCTCAAGGGCAGCATCGCCTTACTCACTCTTACTCTCACCCCTCCACATTACCTCAACAGTATGTATTCTCCCGAACGTACCTTGCTTTTAATTTTTTGTTGGAATGATTTTCAATGATTTTGAATGTATTTTTATTATTTTTAGCCCTGCTGTTAATAATAGTTTCAACAGTGGCCAACAAGTTTCTGCTACGGCAAGGCTTTCACCACACTCTCCCGCTGGTATACTATCCTTTTCGCACCCTCAACCTTTGTCCCCTCGGGTGACGCAACAAGTAAGCGAATATTCCGTTCAAACTATTAAATTCTTGGATAGAGTACACTGTTCAAAGGTCAGTCAACTAAACTGGTATTTCTTTAGGGAAACTATGCCAGTAGCCCGCGAATGTTCAACGTGAACCAAGTGCGGCAACAGCAGCAGCAGCAACCTGGTCAGCCGGGATTGCAGCAGCAGCAACAGCAAAGGTCGATGTCGTCGCCAGGCACGCCAGTCTCGGCACGACAGTCTCCTTTCCCAGCCGAAGCCTTCCCGCCACCGGCATCTCCCACGGCCAGTCAGTTTCCGCCAGTTCCAAACTCTAACGTTACAAATCCCTCGGCGTCGTATCGACTGCAGCGCACCACGTCTACTCCGTCTGCTACGACGCAATTACCAGGTAACAACATATTTAAAATTTATTAATATTATCTATTTACGACGTAAAATATCGACGACACTCAAACTAAAATAATATAATGAACGATCGAATAATTTTTAGATTATCATGGGAATTTTCAATTTTAAATTTATAATGTTTTATTTATATAAGAATAAGTATAAGGAGGGCATCGTTGGGTAGAGATAAACATCTTTAAATATGTAAAGTACTTGTAGCATCAATAAAGTTAAACAAGTTTTTAAAAGCAGCAGTGGCGTATAGCGGTGCAATGTTCTATTTCTTGAAGAATTTCAGCAGCTCTTTGGCTACGTCTTTTTTGTAGTGTCTTTATATTTCTAGTTTATTCGTATTCTTAATGACACTTATGTATGTCTGTTAGCTAATATTTACCTTGTAGCAGTGCGAGCGAACACTCACGCACACACACCGCCAGTCGTTCTGTCGAAGAGCAAAGCAGCTCGTCGTATAGCTAAAACAAAACGCGCAAGAAGTGTAGCGTGCAAGAACCTAGACACAATTAATGTTACAGGTGGGGTTGGTTCGCCCTGTCATTATGGCGGAGTGAGCAAGGAGCAACCTCTATTGTCGCCTAGTCATACCCTCTCGGGTTGCCCTGCAACACCGACTCATAATCAACATAACGCCAACAATACCCAACACTTTTCAAACCATCAACACTCATCTATGTTATACCACAACGCCGCCGGCGTACAGAGTAGTCAGTACTGTTACGACCGGACGTCTGTTAATCTCTATCAGTCGGGGCCCGGAGATGCGCAAGATATTAGGCCTCCGCCTTCCAGTAATCCTGCTAGTCACCAAATGGGTGGTAAGTCATGTGACCTCCTCATGTCATGTGACCATCACTATGCGTTCATCATCCTCACAAAACCACCCTTCGTTACATGACGTTTGCCTTACTACCTACTTGTATAAAATAAAAAAAAAAAAAACAACCGACCTACGATAAACCATACGATTTTCACTTCTTTATTCTTTCTTTTTCTATAAACCAGACGAACATTTTATAAACTTATAAATATATATTACCTCAGGCATGGAACTGGTAACATATGGAGCACATCTTTATTTCCCTCATGTACACGCTGCAGATCTGACAGAAATCGGAAGCACGAAGCTTGATAACCTAATTATAAGGGGATGTGTTTTTGATGATTGCAAATGTACCCACTCATTTTTCGTGTTTTAACAATAATGTCTTCGTTCTACTTTGCATTTCATTCATTTTGTTATTATTATGTATATAAATATGAATAACGTGCAAAGCAGTGCGATAATACTGTTAATTCTTGTAAATAAGCTATAATCTGTGTTCGCTCGATCATGTTTCATTCATCGTGTGCACGTGATCTCTTATCAGTTAGGTAATGTGCCTCTCGGCTTTTTGGAGTTTATGAGACAATGACGGATTTTAATGGAATCTAAATAAATGAGAATTGACTTCAAGACGATCTACTGGACGACGGTACTTTTTCATCGCCGTTAACGTTCACATGTTGCATGGCTCATCATTTTTGCAGCTCATCAGCGGCACTTGTGTTTATAACCCATTCTCATTGAAAATCATGTTTCTCTTTAATCATCCTAATTTCATTCAACTAGCATTGACCCGTTCGATTCGTCACTGTAAATAACACCGAAATTTGTACATTTTTTGAATGTTTGTTTCTTTGTACATAAAGTTGTGTTTATAATTATAAATATAATATAGTTAAAAGAACATCTTATTATATAAATTTAATATTTGAATCGTTGTATGACTTATGGCTTTATTGTAAAGATATTGGAGAAAGTTATAAATCTGTAGTTTGCCAAAGATTTTCTTTTAACAAAGTATCCATTAAAATAGGTATTCAAAAAAATAGAAAAAGAAGTAATGACATTTAATGAATAATACCATGTATCTAACATAACTAATAAACTCTATGTGTTATGATGATGCAAGGTAAATAATTTTTATATTAAAATAATCACGAGGACACGCGAGATTTATAAATTATTTAAAAAAAAGTTTCCTAATGGTATTAGTTTTCATATCTTATAAATGAATATCTCGCTTATGTTCGTGAATGTAATAATTTAACATTACTTTAGCAAACAGGGAAGAAAACAAGCAGAAAATATAGGGGATCATTTAAAGCTTCGATCATTTATCGCCGATCATTTTCCATTTTATTTTCATAAATATTTGTGTTAATTAATGTACAGCTTCAAAAGTCAAAATGTTGCCTTATCTGTCTAAGTGATTATTAATAATGTGCTAGAGAATTTTCTATCTGTATAATACGGGTCATCATAGTAAAAGGGCTACAATAAAATATGTATGCGTGTGTATGTGAACTACATCCTGCAATCGTTTGCTAATTTAGAAGCGGAGACCTTTAACATCGTCTTTTGTAAATTAACCACCCTGTGCACTGTTCAAGAAGCAAATTTACTTAATAATTCATCAATCATGGATCGCACTCTGGCTGATCAGCGCAATTATTACTTTTGACAGATTTCATTTCAGCCGAATTAACGAATTTTACCCTTTTCTAGGTAACACGAGTAGCACAGCTGGTATAAATTCCGAATACGTTCGAAAGGAGTTGAGGACCGTTGTTGACGCGAGAATGCAGCAACAGCAGCAACAACAGAGGGTACCAAATAACCTTCAGAACAATCTGACTGGTCAGGTGTCCCAGGAAGAGTTGGAATCCCTCGGCTTGTCTTACGACATGGCGTCTCCAGGTATGTTTAAATCACCCATTGTAGTTTGATCTCTAACTAATTTTTTTTTACACAACCTGTGGATTAGTCTTGTACTAACCTGCGATTTTATATTTTACTCGACTCCAGTCAATTTTGGCTCGCGCGACACAACCATTTAAGCGAAAGCAGGCCTAAGTTCCATTTAGAATAATATGCATTCAAATTTCACAATAGATTTAGATTCTGAAGCAAGAAAAGAGAAAGACACATACTCTTCTGCTAAATACATCCTTCAGAATAGTTAAACGTTAAAGTTCTTATCACATACAAAGATAATAGATGACAATACAACCTGCTTAAAGGTGTTACATGTGAACTAGGCTGTGAAAAAGTATTACAGGCTGTTTATTAATTAAATAAACCAAAAGCATTATTGCGTAGAATGCGATTAAAAACACATTTGACTCGGTATTTGCGAAAAGTTGGACTAGCGCGCGATTAACCGTTAATTTCTTGTTATCAAACGAATATGCGAGTGGAAGCTTCTCACTGATAAGACACAGTAAATTGATTTTGGTAACACGTATGTCGTTGTCGATGTCCCAACTAGGTGATGCGTTGGGTAGCGATGGCTCTGCCAAGAGTTGGGCCATTGGTAGTGCCGGAACCACCCTCTCGTCCTCCAGGGTAAGAACCCACTTCCGACAATTACTTTACGTACTTTTTTGATTTGTATGCTCTCTGTCTTCCTTTTCTGCTTGGCTTCAAAAACTTTATTGTGCACGATATTCAGTTATTTAATACTTCTTTCTTTATATTTTTTTTTTAAATTTAATTTACATTTTTTAATAATGAGTCTATTGAGCGTAAAACTTGTAGAAGATGATATGCTCACTGCTGTGCATGATTCAAATTTTTATTTTTTGTTTTTTCTTGGAATACATGAGTACGTATAAATTTGTTTGAATTTTCTTCCATTCTTCGTACCATTATTTTCTCGAGATCCTCTTAGATTCTGTGCGCTGAGGCAAAGAATGTATCATATTTTAACGTTTAATGAATAATGCATTTTACGGTAACGAGCATATTTATGTGATTATATTTCAAATATGTTACGAATGCAAGTTTTACTTGACATCTTTCTTTTACTGTGAAATTTATGAATTCGGTGTTTGGACAACATTATGAGAAGCGATGTGGAGCTGAACTTTTTTGCTGAAAAATTTTACGTTATCAAGGTTCTTTTTATTTTTCTGTTTTGTACTTGATAATGTCTTTGAAAAAACTATTATTTTTATTCTTTTATTTTTTAATTTGGTGATGGTGTATAAAACATATATATATTGTACGTAGAAACAGCTTTAGTCATTATTTTCGGTGTTAAAACTGCCATACTCGAATAATTTGTACTTCTTTACGGTCGTAATGCTTTTTCACAGTTGAGCAAAGCAACATCTTTGTGCTTATTGTATTACTCTCTTTTTTTCGAAAGTAACTCTTGTTTAATGCATGAGCTCAGTATTTAGTTCTGTCGTAATTGAAAAGGTTTTCGCAAAATTATGAAGGATATATCTAATAATATAGAACTGCAGAAGACTGTTATTGAATAAATACTACAAGAGATAATAAGGAGAAAATAGTCGTTTTTACTCATGAAAGGCATTTACAAATTTGTGTTATATGATTCTGTGCTGTTTTTGGCTTTGCAAATCAATAAATAGCTGTCAAATTAACATTTGCGATAGATCTGTTTTTCTTACGCAATTTATTTCATAATTCTAAATGATTTTCTTAGATTTACCAAATTTGTATACTCATACTTTTGTTGATTACATGACGAGATATGTAACATATTTACAAGAATTGTTTACAGATACAAAGAAGTATATAATACAATTCATATAATATAATTACAGACTACTATGGAAGAGGTGGCCCGAGGTGATTCAAAGTCGTCGCTACTTCAGAAACTGCTGTCAGAGTGACTGGTGGCTGTCCCTCTTCAAAATAAAGAAGTGTATGTAATATATATTTGAGTTAAAAATGGAAGATGTAAGAAGAGGATATATGCGATACCCTACATACATAAAATGCTCTATACGTAATTGATACTATTGTATTATATGTAATACCACGTTAAGACAGTATGCTGATATGCATAACTAAATGCAATAGAAACTACGTGACACTCTCACGGATCTGGACGGAGCCATCGTGTTGACAATGATTTAGAGGGTCTGTGTGTGCGTATTTTTCGGCATCATTTTGTAATATCAGGAATGTTAACAGAACAAATTTGCTGCCCGTTTGAGACTTGACTATCTGGCATTTAATGAATAAAAAAGGCGTTACGCATAAATTTGCGAAGTATAATGGTAAGGGAACAAACAAAGCGTCAGCTTAAAACATTTTACAAAGCTGTGACAGGGTTTTTTAAAGGAAAAATATTAAAAAATGTAGTGTGATTTTTGGACGAGCTCTTGAGATAGACTATACCTCTTCTAATCGATTAAACTCTGTTATTATTTATTACGAAAGGTATAGTTGATTTCTAAGTTGTACATAGAAAAGATATTCGTGTACATGTTGCAAGCAGCCAGATTGAAGAAAGTCTTCTGTGTGTATAATCCGCGAAAGCGTCACGAATTAACACGAGTTTCATTGTATTTAGTGTTACTGCTAAAAAAACTACGTAGGTACCTTAAAGGTATACTTTATTATACTACTGGCTGTTGAAAATAGAATAATAATAGGTTTAATTATTGTACACAGAAAAAGAATAGAGCACTATCACGTTTTTCTTAATTTAACATCCCGAACTATATTATATTATGAATAATATATTTGTGATTGTAAGAATCTGCAACCAAATTATGACAAAGAATACTTGTTGTTGTTATTATGATTATAACTATTATATAATAACAATTATTTTATTATTTTATTATTATTGACATCATCATTATCATTATTACCGATACAATTGTTAAATTACATACTGTAATAATAATATTAAGATTTATTATTTTATTATAATAATTATTATTCTATTACTATTACTGTAATTATTATTGCTACTTCTATTATAATTATAATTATTATTACATTAATATTGATACTGTCAAACGTGGCGTATGCATATTTTTACTCCAAATAAGGGTACCTTATGCGGATATATATGCCGAGCGATTCGTCTCTCGTATTTGCAATCAAACAACAATGCGTTTCACGCGTTAATGTTAAAAAATAAAGAAAAAAAACGTACCGTTTTTCTGTAAAATAATATAAATCAATAAAAAGCTTTTTGCGTGAAGTCTCGACGTATAGAACAAAATGGTTGTAGGAACGCACGAAACGAATCGCCCTGTAAATATTTCACATACGTATGTATGTAAGTTAAATGCGAACGCATAGTATATACATATATGCGTGTATATATCTAAAAATATGTATATGTATATGTGTATATATAAATATAAATATATATATAAATGGAACAAAATAAAATGAACCTTCTATTTTGCATAGCTCCGTAAAGTAATTCTTCTTTCGGGTCTTAGATGCACACTAAATTACTTATAAAAAAGACATCTGTTGTTACAAAGAATGAAAAATTTTTAATTATTACACACAAGTATGCAGGTCGATAAACAGCCAGAACACGTGAAAAATTGTACAATCATTATAATTTTTTGTTTTTATTTGTAAGGTCTCGAGGCTGAGATTTTTTGAGGTATCCCTTACGTACTACGAATCTTACGTCAATCTGTATAAAGTCGTGTATGTGTAATTATACGTACATATATACGAAATCTGCGTGTTTATTTTCAAAACGTATCGATCGATTATCATCACTGGACGAAAATGCATGTTAGACAAAGCGAATAGTCGAAAGTATTGTTCATGCTTGAATTTCGATATTACTCGTTTTCTCCCCTCTATAATCAAAATGAAATTCACAGACAGGAAATGCTATTTTGCACTCGTTTTCTCGCATCAATGCGTGTGTGATTTTCCTTTAAAGGCCATCTTGTGCCACCTACTCCTCTTTGTTACTTAATAAAATAAGCATTTTTTTTCGTTGAAGTTTGATAGCTCGCTGTTAGTGCCTCTGAGAAGAAATAAAAGTTCATAGCGTGTTTACCTTGTAATTAAACAAGCTGGAAATGTTATATTACTCTTTTTTATAGCTAGTTTTTTATATTCTATTCTTATATAAGATATGACTATGTTGTTCAGACTTTTTAGTAATAGAAGAGAAATTGATCACTTTCAAAATAGAAGTTATTGATATTTTTTAATTTCATTAATAATATTATTTTATTTACATAACCTACTAGAAATAACCTGAAAGGTAATTTTTAGTAGTTATGTAGTCAGTAAAAAATGGTAACAAGATTAAAATATAGTATATTTTTTATTGATAAAATTAAAATTTGACCTTTTAAAGAGTGATAAATACAAATTGGAACAATTTTTTGACATTTGTTTTGTTGTATTCAACAAAATAAAAGATTTATTACTCTTTGATGATGATCATTTTTTGTTTTTGTGAGAAAATTCTTTTTTCAAGTAGAGTTACCAGCATTAATTGTTGTTTCTATTTTCTCTATTTCACCATATACGTTAAAAATGAAAGATGTGATGCCATTACCGAATAAACATGTTTTCTTTCATTGTAAAATTTATTTAATATAACTCTTCTTTAAAAAAGAATGGATTTTGATTTGTATAAATTGAAGTATATCATTTTCGGTCATGAAACTGATTAATTAATCTCTTACTGTTCTGTAATACGTTTTTCCAAACAAAATATTTTATGTGACTGGAGCTTACCAACGCGAAATGAAATTACGCGGTTTGTAAGTTAGTGAATTTTTTGTTTTTTACTGAGTTAAAATCCATATATGGATATAAAAAAATTTTGACTTTACGTAAGCAAACAATCTGTGCAATAGTTAAACGGTTTTCTTCGAAAAAGAAAAGCGCTGAGTCGAACAATGCCATCGGCTCTTAAGTTGTGTTATAAAGTAAAATAGCTTGCGTTTCCTGTCTGCAGAATTACATTTGAGTTTTTCATATACCGACCGCGTTAACCCAACCCAAGTTCAAATTCCTTTCACATGTAAATATTTTCTTATAGTCTATAAAAGCGATAAAGAGTTTTCTCACCCTCTCCCCGCCCCCTCCGATTTAGCGCTCAGTTGCATTTTCTTCCAACGAAAAATCAGTTACAAAGGATACACTCTGCAGCGAAAGTCTGCCGTGAGTTGGTTGGAATTATGATATGTATACATGTGTACACGCGCGAACAAACGCGTCGCTAAAGTACGAGTATTTTTAATTATCATGTATTTAATTTAAAAAAGAAAAGAGAGATGTGTAATTAATATTGCGAAACAAAGAACTGTTGTAACGAGCGTCTGTTCGCGCGTCTGTTTATATGTACACCTATGCGCGCTGTACAGATAAATAATTTATGTCATATAAATAGATCATATGTGCTTTCAGATGACGGATAATTTTATAAATATAACTATACTGATGTCAAGTGTACGTTCATTTTTTTTCATTGTATTTACGCGCGCGCGTGTGTGCGATGGAAGAGACGAATCATGAAAGACAAAATATAAAGACAAAATACATTTATAGGAGAGAGCGAGGGAAAAGAGCTTTGATGTCGAAAGGAAGGCAAGAGACAAAGTAAAAAAGAAATAATGAAAGAAAGTTTATGTATCGACGAATTAATATACGTCCTTATTCGCTGTTAACGATACGTTATTAAGGGATGGTTGTATGAATGAGCGTGCAAAACATGCATTCGTTAAATGTTTATACGAAGAAAAGAGGGTTCGATGCAGATTCTTTGTAGATGCCAAGACTCGTAAAGTTTCACTTTAAGTTTAGTAGGTTTTGTATATTGCACAGAGGCGTGCGACGTTCTTTTGTGATCGATCCAAGTCATCGTGTGTAAAAAGATGCATTGTCTATTGCTTCGCACTTGATCAATCTATTTTAATTAAAAAATATGCTGATAAGAAATTATTCTTGTTTTATTTTCTAACCTTATGTCACGATTTTTTTATAATTTTTTTTTTAATTTCAAACATGAAACAATTTTCTTTCATATAAGTGCATTTATGCGTATGGATAATAGTTCAACTCACTAATAATAATTTATATAAAAAAAAGAATGTAGGAATGTTGATAGGACAAGTAGTTTTTTTAAACTAGTCTAAAAATGACAAATTTTGTTAATTTTATATTATTTTTTATTGAATGTCTCATACATAAAATTACATTCCATCATAAGATTATTACAATCATAAAAAATAATAATTGTTCTTTGACTCGATAAATCTCTATATAAGGCACTCGATATCGACGAGTAATAAATCGTATTTGGCAGTCGTTGAGAAAGGGATATTCATCGCAGTATGGCACAGCGCTTGTGGCCCGTTATTAAGCGAGTGCAGCGGCAGTGTGTCTATAAATATACATTTACACGTCTCGTATCAGAATCACTTATTTTTCTTATATACACAACTATTTAGAAAAAATTAGTGTTAATATAAAATGTTACTTTCTTCAACGTTGCCAATCGGGGGCTCCTTCCGACGTTTAAAAATCTTTAACATTTTCAAAGTTCAACATTTTGGTATATGATACAAACATAAAAAGCTTTATGTTAAATTTTTCTATATAACTATATAGCAGTGGCAATATATTATAAAACTGCAAAATTATGGTACAAAAAAATGTCATACAATTGCAGGTCTCTTACATAATCTAGGTGTACGTAAATTAACTTATCTTATATCTATGATAACACAAATCATATAATTTAAATTCATTACTAGTATTTTTAATATTTTTGGCTTTTTAAAGGTTGGTAGAAAAAATAAAAAAAATTTTGAGATTTTTATAGGTGAATTATATTGAAAAAGCTATTTGCATGCAAATTTTTTTAGTAAAAGTGTTTCTAATCGAGGAACTCTACGTTAAAATAATGTGACTTTAAACTCTCTTTCGTTACAAAATATTGAAAATTTTCTTTTCAACGCTGCTTCGCCTAACAGTTATATCTATTATTAAAAAAAAGTTATTATTTCCGTAAAAAATATATAATTTCTTCGAAATGCTCCAAAATCGATAAGATCGTACAACGATGAGTTTATCTCCAGTGCCGATGTTAGCCTGCTCTCTATTCGCGAGCTATTTTTGGCAATACATCGAGGTCGATCCTCGAGGATGAAATCGGCTTTATTCACTAGTCAATTACTCGATATTTCGTGTTCTCACAGTTACATGCGAATCTCGGCCCCAAGTGTCGTCCGTTTATCGCGCACGCGACGCGAATCGCTCACGTATCATAGCTGTCGCCGTCGCTCCTCCCTCACTGTTTATGGCTCGACTCTTCGTGAGTCCTGGCGATGTCTGCCATGCCGCCTCTGGTGTTCTGGCACCCTCCTATTGTATTGGTTCCTGCCCCTTGTATACGATTGAGGCCACTGTTGCTGTTGTTGTTGGTGTTGTTGCTGCTGCTGTTGCTGCTGTCTCGGAGCCGGGAATCGCCGCCAGTCGCTAGCAGAGTTGCGCTGGTAATAGCCCTGGTTGCCACCTTCGATCTCATTGCTAGCTTCGTCCGGATGGAAATTAGCCGTTGGCTGACGAAGGCCGCCGCCTCCACTGTGGTAAGAGACCAAAGTGCCACGATCGTGGCTTGCCGAGTCCTCGACGACACGTCGACGAATGCAGACAGCGCAGCGCGAGACGCGTGACGTATGGTCGGTCTTAAGCGTCTGCTGCAGCGGTTTGCGGAATTGCTCATAGTCCTTGATGGTGGCGAGCCAGTAGGATACGGCCGTGGAGAAGAAGTTGCAGGTGCCTTGGCCGCGACACTCGATGAACGGGCGCGCGCGGAATTCTTCGAGACACGAGCCCGGGGAGGATAGTGGCTGTCCGCCACCTGCTGCGCCGGCGTCACGATGCTGAAAGCATTATGACGTTTTATTAAATTTCATGACAATTTAAAATCTGTCTACTTGTATTTCAAATGTACATTAATATATTCAAACGTTTGCATTTTTTTAGTGGTTCATAAGAAAGCGCAATGTTGTAAATTTTTTGATCAAGCAATCTAATATTCATTATTTTTATGGACTTTGATATATATGGAAATGAAAACATACCATGAGGAAACTGTATCCGACCCAGAGTTCTTCCCAGCCTCCGGCACACTGCGGTATTTCCATAGACTGACTGTGGAGGACCATGAGGCGCGTCGGTGCTTCGCAAACGGAGCAGCGTGATATGTAAGCACCGACCTCGCGAGCCGGTATCGGCGTCATCGACATCGGCATTTGTTCGTTCGAGCTCAGCCAGTAGCTGTAATCGTTGCGGTTCGCGTAATCGCACACGTTGTTGATGTTGCAGAACATAAATGGCATAGCCGAGAACTTTCTCACGCAGCTTCCGGCAACACCTGCGGCAATGGTCATGCCAAATTGGTATGAGTATATCAGATGTGTTTAATAGTCGGGCGATTGAGAATTAAGCATAGCCGTGACTTACCTAAATCTTGAGCGTGGGCGTAACCGTTGCCCATGATGTGGAGGAGCGAAAAACCATCCCAAAGTTTGACGGTGTTTCTCGGGCAAATCGGGATCATTGCAGATTGAGAGTGTCTCGCGAAGAAGAAACCTCGACTGGCAGGTCCCGGTGGAGCTGGCGCTGGTGCACCGGGGTATCCAGGTTGACCTTGATTGAAAGAAAGTATAATTTAAATTGTGAGAATTCGATTTTGGTAATTAGCGTAAAATGCTAAACCCACCTGCGGGTCCAGGCTGGCCCATTGCACCACTTGGTCCTTCAGGACCATCTGGGCCGTCAGGTCCATCCATTCCAGTAGGACCAGGAGCTCCGGGCATGCCTTCTGCTCCCATTCGGCCTGGTATACCGTCTTCGCCTGGTTCTCCAACCTCACCACGCACTCCAGGCAATCCTGGTGAATGTCATTAAAAATTCAATACTTTTTCCTGAATAAATAAAATTAAAAAAAAAAAAAAAAATTCATTCATTAATACCTTGCAGTCCCATAAAACCAAGGTCTCCCATCATCCCTTTGAGAGCTGGCGGTCCAGGAACGTAATGACCACGTTCACCTTTCATACCCTTAACATAAGTATAGATTTTTATACTAAAACTGCATAAAAGACAAACAAGGTAGTATACTTAAAAAGTAATATACTTTATAATAATTCAGGTGAGCTTTTTTTTCTCTTAAAATGTAAAAGTTTTAAATAGCACATAACAAAATAAAAAGTTAAAAACTGTACCTTATTGCCAGGATATCCTCGCGCTCCATGACGTCCATCAAAGCCGTAATCACCCTGTTCACCTTTGAGGCCAGGAAGACCTGTTATACCAGCAAGACCTTCGTCGCCTCTTTCTCCTTTCAAGCCAGGTCTTCCATCTCTTCCATTCTTACCGCGGTCACCTATTTCACCTTTAATGCTTATGCCTATGTATCCGTCATCTCCTTGGAAACCTTTAGGCCCCACAGGTCCTGGAGCACCAGGTTTGCCCTCCATTCCAGGCGCGCCGGTCCAACCGACGTATCCAGGTGCACCTACCATTTCATTAATTTAAGTACATGATTTCATGGTATTGAATAGATATCTATAAAATTAAGTAAATTTACCCCAATCTCCTCTTTCACCCTTCGGTCCAGGATAACTTATTCCTGGTTCACCTCTCATGCCATCCGGTCCATCGAGTCCATAGTCTCCAGGACTACCCTTTAATCCAGCACGTCCATGAATACCTGGTCTACCATCCAATCCAGGAATACCAGGCTCGCCTGGTTCGGCAAACTGACCCGGAGGTCCTGCAGGACCTTGAGGCCCGATATCACCCAGAAATCCTTTTTCACCGGGGAAACCAGGGAAACCGTCTGGTCCTGGATCACCGTACTCGCCTCGTTCACCCTATGAATGTTCGTTACTTTTAAATATGTTACTGTATTTTTAGGAAAAATATACAATATAATATACAAACTTAGCAATCATTTTTATTGTAATCAAACTTTTCTAGTTTAAATAAATACTCTAAATCGTAAAATCGATTAAAACATTTAATTACATCAAAGTTATAAAATGTACCTTCTTTCCTGGCATGCCCATATATCCGACATTTCCTCTCATTCCCTTTTGACCTGGTAGACCTTGCAATCCTGGAGTACCAGCTTCACCGTAAGTCGCATTTGCAAATCCAGGTAAACCAGGTTCACCAAGTTGGCCTTTAGGTCCAGGTGGTCCTGGTGGGCCAATAAAACCAGGTGGCCCAACATCTCCAGGCATTCCTATTTTCATAAATACATTAGTGATGCTTAAATGCATATTTTATAACATTTATGAATTCTTATAGCCAGTGTTATCACTATAAATAACTGAAAGTTTAGTTTAATTTCTGAGTTTTAATGTTAAAAGATTAATTATTCACCTGGTCGTCCCATGAGACCTGGATCACCGTCCGGACCTCGCTTTCCTTTCGGACCTTCGACACCAGGTGGACCCATAGGTCCTCGTTCACCCTTAAATCCTGGAAGTCCGTCACGACCGTGGTAGCCTGAATATCCTTTAGATCCCACATCTCCTAGTTCCCCTTTCACTCCCTCAAAGCCAAAGTCTCCTTGATCTCCCTATAGAACCCATTTTACAGATTAGTTAGGTAAAATAATGAAGAAACTAAATAAAGAATAATACATTGAAGAATTGATTACAAATTATTACAATTCTTTCCTATATTAATACTTCCTGAACTTAAATAAAATTATTTTTCAATTAACGTTAAATATTGCCTTAAACCTCACCTTTTCTCCTATCGTACCATTGAATCCGGCATATCCAACGTCACCCATTATGCCTTTCAAACCCACGAAACCATCGATAGACAGTCCCGGATCTCCTGGCTGGCCAGGTCGGCCATCGACTCCAGGCATACCACGTGGGCCAACTTCTCCTACAAAACCTGGATCACCGATATCTCCTTGAGGTCCGCTGAATGAATTTTCTCCCCTTTCTCCTTTTGGTCCAGTAAAGCCTCTGTCACCCTTGAGACCTTGCCATCCTGGTATTCCGGGCGGTCCTTCGAGCCCTGGCATACCAATGTCTCCTCGCTCACCCTTAAATCCGGTCATACCCGGCTCGCCTTCTATACCTGTCCAACCTTTTGGTCCTGTATCACCGACTTCACCAATCTCACCATCTTCACCCGGAACTCCAGGGAAACCCATTTGTCCATCCATACCCATAAAACCGGGGGGTCCATCGTCGCCTGGGGCACCACGACGACCCGGGAAACCGATATTACCGCGTTCACCCTTCGGACCGTCATAGCCCGGAAGACCATCGAGTCCTAAAACATTTGTATTTATATGTTATGTCTTCAGTTCATCGTGTGAGAAAATAATTTAAAACGAAAATAGTATTTGATGAATTGCATAAATATTAAGTTAAATATTTCTTGAAACTGTTCTCTACACATACACTGGATAGTTTTATTGAATTGTTCTGCATTACGTGGCATAAGTTCACAAAAAAAAAACACAACGCTGGATGTAACTTTTATTTCACTTGTTTTTCAAAATTTCAACTGCATTTTACAGAAATTATCCGACATTTTTAGCAATTCTAACTTTTTAGATTTTAAGAAACTTTAATGAATATTGTTGATTTTGTATGTTATACTTCATTTTACTTTACTTTTACCTAATCATCTCTTAGCTTCTCATTTTTTAAATTAGAATCTCTAATGTTGTTATTACAATCACTTTACCTTTGAAACCTGGATCACCAAGCATTCCCGGTTGTCCCGGGAGTCCTGGAAATCCGGGTTCTCCTCTCCAACCTTGAATACTGTCACCCCGCGGACCTTTTGCTCCAGGAGTACCAGGAAATCCTGCGTAACCTATTTCACCTTTTCCTCCTTTGGGACCCTTTGGACCTGGTTCACCTGGAAGCCCCCGAAAACCTGGTGGGCCAGGGTCTCCTATGTCACCTGGTTCGCCCACGCTACCCATTTCGCCGAGATCACCGGTGTAATAGGTATTACCAATATCACCACGATCTCCCTTCAGTCCCGCCAAACCCTGCAACGATACATAATATTTTTCAACAATGAGGATGAATATAAAATTTAAGTATTTAGTAAGAAAAATTTTAAATTATTAAAAATTATTCGATAATTACAGGAAGGCCGTCAGGGCCTGGATCACCAGGAGTTCCTGCGAATCCTCGAGGGCCTTCGTCCCCTGGTATTCCCGGATAACCTTTCAGTCCTTCTGGCCCTTGAGCTGAGATACCTGAAGGACCCTGTTCTCCAGCCAGACCAATGTAACCTCTTACTCCTTTATCACCTCTTTCGCCCTTCAAACCGTCATAACCTAAAAGTAATCGAATAATAAAAGTTTTTTTAAATTAAATTATTCAAGGCAAAATAGAAAAAATTATTGATTGGAATAATAAAAACCATTAATAAATTGAAATTCTTTTTTTGATGAACATTTATAAATTATAAATTTTTACAAATAAGGAGATAACTTAGAATTCGATAAAGTTATATTAGATTTACCATTATCTCCCGGAAAACCTTTTGGACCCTTAACTCCTTTAAATGGAAGTAAATCGTGTTGTGATGATTCACCCTCTTCTCCTTTGGGGCCAGGAGTTCCTTTTTCTCCTTTCCTACCGTAAAGACCATCAATGCCTCTATCTCCTTTCAAATATTCTTTTGGTATACTCGCTGTCTCTCCTTTTATCCCATCTACTCCATTCCATCCAGGTTCACCGTCACGACCAAAGACTCCAGGTGGGCCAAAGTCACCCTTCGAATAATAAGGAGATATTTTCATATATAAGATTTTTCTTTATTTAATCTATGATAGCCATTAGTCATCAGATAATTATTATTAAAAAAATAGACATCGTTGATTAATGCACGTGTTATGAATTACCTTCTCTCCTTTTGGACCATCCTCTCCATAGTCACCTATTTCACCCCGTTGACCACGAATGCCTCTCAAGCCTTGAAAACCCGGAAAACCTTTGTCACCTTTATCGCCAGGTGGAGATATTAGTTCCGTTTTATTAGCGGGATAAATGACGCGACCTGGTGGACCCTTAGGACCTTGGATTCCCATCATTCCATGAAGACCGTTCTCACCAGGAATACCAGGAGGACCGATAGGACCATCTTTGCCTATGGCTCCTTTTAATCCACGCGGACCTGGTAAGCCAGGTAGTCCACTTAATCCTGGAAATCCATCATAACCTGGCTGGCCCATTTCACCTTTCTCACCAGGTGTTCCTGAAAAATAATCATAATAATAAAAATAAGGACGTCTATAATAACTATACATAATAAGATTAAAAATGTATCTGTAGTGTAACAAACCTGGTGCACAAACACCGCAATCGTCTCCTCTAAGACCTTTTGGACCCCAAGGACCATCAAGACCTTTAGCACCAGGTATACCGGGTGTTCCAGGAATACCAGGCAAACCTGGTTCTCCTGGTGGACCTTCAATCGGTTTACCATGACCAGGGAATCCCTTAAGGCCTACAAATGAACATAATGTCAATCAAGTTACTATGGCAATATTTCATTAATAATATACAATAGAAAAACTCACCAGGATCTCCGGGCTCACCGCGATCACCAATTGAACCATCCAATCCATCACTACCAGGGAAACCATCTCTACCAGGAGGTCCTGTAATTGTAATGCCAGGAAAACCCTTATCACCTAGTGGTCCAAGTGGTCCTGGAAGACCGATTGGCCCTTGGAAACCAATGGGGCCAGCAGCACCTGAAATTGATCGACATATGTTTTTTTCGAAATCGCTAACATATGTAATCGTTGGAAATCATTTCGTTTCTGTAAAAGATATCTAACTAACCGTCATCTCCTCTTTCTCCTTTAACTGATGTTCCTTTTGGACCAGGGTTTCCTGGAGGACCTTGTGGACCAGGAGGTCCCGGTGGTCCAATGTATCCAATCTTTCCCGGTTCTCCCGGTGTTCCTGATGGACCTGGTTCTCCTTGTAAACCTATAGTGACCGTGAAATGATAAAGTAATTTCTGAATGAAATTAAAACGAGAAATTAAAAATATTTGTTTATAACTTACCGACGTCACCCTGAATACCCTGACTTCCTCTAATAATTTCATCGAGTTCTGGAATGTAAGCACCTTTTTCACCAGGTGCTCCCTGCCGTCCAGGTACTCCAGCTCTGCCACTGTCTCCCATTTCACCCTATTAAAAAGTATTTATTTTCAAAATACTATGGAAATGAAGTAATTTATTTTATATTTTTTAAACAAAAGCATTAACGCACCTTTGCTCCATCTGATCCCACTTTTCCAAAGTATCCTGGTGCGCCTTTTTGTCCTTTCTCTCCAGGAGGACCAGCTGGTCCAGTATGGCCTTGTTTTCCTCGTGGTCCATCAGAACCTTGTAGTCCTTTTGGTCCTTTTAGTCCATCACGTCCTGGGTGACCCTATACGGTTTATTTAATTTTTACAAAATCTTTTCAAACACCAATGTTTTACGAATCGAAAGGAAAAAAACTTTTTGAATTTAAAAAATACTATGTATCTTTAGATGTCAGATATAATTTTAAAAATTTATATGGTCATTATAAAAGAAAAATCAACAGAGAAGCAATTAAAAAGAAAGTCGCGTCGCGCAGTCGGTGGCGAATTAGCAAATTCCATTCCTCGTAAGGCCTATCCAGCAGCAGTGACTGCATAATGAGCCAATTGGGCTGCCTTCGTCAAGCTGTCGGATACTCACAAGCGAGGCGGAGAAAATGGGCCTCGATTCGCCAAGCACGCAAGCGTTTACATCGAAAGAATAATGAGAAGAATAGACAGAGGAGAAAAGGGAAAGGAGGGAATTGGGGAGACGAATTGGAAGGAGAGATGACTCACGGGCTGTCCTGCGTCGCCGTGTTCGCCTTTGAAACCGCGATCGCCGTACTCGCCCTTGTAGCCCTTAGGTCCGCGCGGGCCAGCACGTGCTGTCGTGTTCTGACGGTCGCTGGCCGGTCGAGCGGGTGGACCCTCTTCACCGCGGTCACCACGCTCTCCCGTCTCTCCTTTGGGCCCCCAGACATCATCTCCTCGGTCACCGTCTATACCCGGTATTCCTGCGAATCCCATCGGTCCCTGGAGAAAGCGTACAAAAGCCATGTTAATGAAGATACTGAATAATAAACTGCAGAATATACAGTAATTTTTTTAATGTCAACAGTATTGTTGGTTAATTTATTTTTTAAATCCTTTGAAATCTGTGGGGATAAAATTGTATTGCAATCTTATAAAAATATAAATTAACAGCATAATACTCGTAAATCGTCTGGAAAACTTGAGTTAAAACTTTTTGTTCGTAACTAGCGAGCTCTTGGAATCATTAAAGTATCATGTCATAATTTGTTATCATGAGTAATATTTTTTCTGTACACTTACGCAGAATACTTCATTGACGGATCGTAAATAAAGTTAAGTGTATTACATGAGGCTCGTAAATGAGAATTATAAGAGATTGATGCACGAAAAAAATTCTCAACTTTCATATTGTAAGTTTTTATGAGGTCTTTGAAAACTTTCGAAGTAGCACGTGATGTCTTTAGACCCTTAAAGCTCCAGATTGACAACTACACAACAAGATTCAAGTTTTTAATAGAGCCTTTGCTACCGACACTTTGAATCCGACAATTCTGAAGAAGATTAACTTTTAACATATTTAATACATTTGCTATTATTAATTCTTAATTAAGTTTCAGTTTCTACTCTATAAAACTCTATGAAAAAAAATCCATGAGACTCTATTGTACAAACATATCGCGAGCGTAAAGCAGTTGCTTAAAACAAAATATAAAATGTTCTGTCTTTTGGGAAGAAAAGTATAAGCGCAGCACGAGCCTCGGCCACGGCATGAAATTCGCGGCGCGGACGTGACACCCTCGAAATTCGACCCTTCCGCAAGGTCCGTATATATACATATATAGTGCCAAGAATGAGACATTGTCTGTCGTGTGGCCGGAATTTTCTCAAGATGAGATGCGCACGTTGCTGGCTAAACGTGCGCGCCTCAGCGTTTATGATATAGGTACAGCTGCGCCGTCGAACGAACTGACTGCGAGTTCAGCAGTGTGGGGCTCACCGGAGTCGCGTTACTCGCGGGTTAATCTTTCTCTAATGTCGTCGTTACTGCTGGACTTCAGAGTTTGTAATCTGGAGACTATCGTAGCGTCGCAGATATACGAATCGTTTGCGGAATTGTTTGAAAAGCTAGCTTCGACTCGATTACTGCGACTGAGGAAAGAATTTAGAATATTCACGGGGAGCGTAGGGGGAGTGCGCGTGTCATGGTTACGGTGTGTTATTGTGCACGAAGAAACGAGGCTTATCTCGTTCTTTGTATGGTTGTACTGCTTGATAAAAAATCGTTTAATAACTGAAACAATTCAAATAGCAATGTTTAACGCTATCGTTAGTTTACGAACAAATAGTTGTAACAGAATTGCAATACAATAGCGATTTGTTCGCATTAGTAAAATTAAACATACTCGTGCGTATGAATGAAATAGTTACATAGTAAAATACTTACCATATCACCTCTTTCGCCAGGATATCCGAGATCACCGTGAGGTCCGGGAAGACCGGCGTCTCCCTGTTAATATAAAATAAGATTAGATATCCTATTTATATAAACACTCTCGAAGCAGACATAACTAACTACTTTAATGATTGTCCTTCGAATTAATCTTACAAAAAGATGAATGCAACCAATGTGAGAAAACCAGTTTTACCTCTGTCCCATCGCGACCAGACTCTCCACGCTGTCCTTTGACACCCTTGGTGTTGACACCACCTTCACCAGCGTCACCGGGCGGACCCTTTGGACCGATTGGTCCGAAAGGACCTCGTTCTCCATGTGGACCAGGGTAACCTGGAACACCAGGGCTACCATCGGTACCATTGCAGCCGTCCAGACCGTCAGGTCCTCGCGGTCCGGTAGGTCCTCCTCGTCCCTGCAATCAACACCATCGTTCGCGTCATGATCCTTCTTTTTGCCATCTTCCTTTCTCTCTCTCTCTCTCTTGCCTCGTTACTCCAACACAGGCAGAGAGATAAAACGAGGCTCGACATTTGCGGCTTTATATTTATTCGGCAATAAAGCCGCTCGTAAAGAGACGCCTTCGGCCGTGTAAGCGAGCGCTTACAGCAGCGTGTGCACCGACTTATTACAGGCACGAGCTGTCTCTGTGGCCACGCGTGTTTTTTTGTCCGCTCGACTTTTCTCTTTTGCACGCGGAGCCACTCTCTTTCTCTTTCGCGTCTGCTCTTCTCCGAGTCTTTAAAGTCGCTCGTAAGTATAAACACGCGATGTAATTTTATTAATTCGAACGAGTTTGTCTTCCTTTTTTTGGGGGCTAATTAAATTTTGGGGAAGCGTGCGTCGATAAAGATTTCGACGATTGAATCTAACTGTATCTTAATGAAGTAATCTTTTGTATTCCAGCAGATAAAGATACTTTTTTTTTTTTATATATATAAATATAGTGTTGAATAATAAAAATTTTAAAGAATTTACAGAGCTAAAAAGAATTGATCATAATTTTATAATAGAAGACGAACTGTAAGAATTTCACAAAATCTTTTATACACACCAAATGTTATTATAAATGTTTCTTTCTAGTTCAAAACAATACTTTTGAATAAACAATATAAATATTCAACTTTGTTAATCAAAGATGGAATAATTAGTCAAGAAAATTTTAATTTTATGAATTTCAGAACCATTTATTGGTTTATTTATTGATTGATATTATATTCATTGATTAATTATATTTAAATTTATATATATAATAATAAATAATAAATTGCATAAATTTAGGACTTACCGATTCACCAGGTCGACCGAAGAATCCTTGGATGCCGACTTCGCCCTACAATTAGAGTGCAAAAACCTCATGAGATCAAAACATCATATTCCCAAAAGGTATATCATCATGACGCCATTTAGCAACGTCGAAAAATTAATTGACCTCGTATAATATACATTGCCGAGGCGAGTGGAATGATCGGGCGCATGGATCCTGGGCCGAACGTGTCGGAGTAATTGCGCAGCTGTTGCGCGCCACTCTCGGACTTTCACGTTGATAAAAAGGACGCGATTAAACGGACGATGAGAACAAGAAGAGGAAAAAGAAGAAGACGAAGGAGAAGAAGAAACGAGTCGCATCGTCGAAGGCTTGTGTCCGATCTCGCCGCGGGCAAATCACTTCCGCGATACGCTGATATCGAATTCGCGGAATTGGTGCCTGTATATAAATACACACATGCATTCTGCAGACTGTTGACAGACGTACATACATACTTACACGCATGTATATACATATATATATATATATGTGCAGTCAACGCCTAAGCAAATATCTAAGAGACGCTGATGCACTCGTTTCGCTCGCTCGAACTTCTTCCCACGCGTCGTCGCGGCAGTTGTCCGGCAAGTTGGCGCGCGTCACTTGCTTTGCCGTAAGTATGTATATGCGTGGTTCTCGGAGGCGCAGGCAGCTGAATTTCACTGGTCGTTGAAATACATCGGCGAGTTTGCGTGTGGTCATCGCACGCCGAAGTGCATTTCGTTTGTTCTTCGTTAACGCTATATGCATGCTCTTAATTGAAAGCATTGAGTTTTAGTGGCCCTTGTCCATTGCTGGTTATGCCGAGTAAAGGAGTTTGTTTTCTTTTTTGGAGGTAATGATTTTAAATGGGTGGATACTTCATAATGAGTAATTATGAAAGAATATTATAATTGTGGGAATTGTGTTAAGTAGCGTGGTTCGGGTAAATATGAATTTATAAATATCGCGGTTGTTGTACAAAAATAGTTTGTAATAGTTTTATCTATTTTTTGACGTAAACGTATAATTTTATATAAAAAGGGATTTCTTCATCGGCAGCGTATGACTACGCTTTTGTCTTGCGGTCGTAAACTTATGATCAGTTGACTATAAATAGCAGACTGTGGGCTTCTGTTAATTTCCTGTTTGCCTCTTTAATTACTTATATATACTTTTACGGGTTAATTACATATCTTTCAAAATTATGCATCGATATATATATAGGAAAATATTTTTTTTTTTAATAAATTCGGCAAACATATTACCGCTAACTGTATATCGCTTGATGTACGCACTGACGCATCAAGGATCTTTAATGCATTACACCGATTTAAAGTTAATAGTGTGAATTATTTCTTGCGCAAAAGCTTTAAGGCAAAGATTGACTTGATAAACCGGTGAAAGGTAATTGAAGAATATACCTTCGATAAACAGTTGACGATACCGTACGCAAAAATGAGAAATATATCGTTAATTGGAATTAAAAAAAAAATATTAAAAATAAACCACGACACGATAATTAAAAACAGTTTTAGTTATGAATATAATAACTATATAGAATTTTGCTAACTCAAATATCGCGTGTAATATGCGTGCACACCAATATAATTTCACCTCTTAAACTAGCAATTTCTATCGAGGCGCCGGCTCAACGTCTCGCGCGTGCGCCGCTACAGTTGTATCGTAAAGCCGCGATCGACGCGCGACATAATTCAACGTCGTTGCGCCCGTTATAAAGTGTAGGAGGCCACAGGCGCTCTCGCGATTCATAGACAATAAAAATTCAATTAAATACCTAGACACAATTTACGGCGCGCGATCTCGCGAACGACGTGAATACGTGGCGTACATATACACGCGCGCGTCATTCAGGACATTAAGGTCGATCCCGCATGTAACGCGTCTTGCGCGTGTAATCCCGGCGAGAGACAACATCGTCGCCAGGAGAGCGAGTAAAAAAAAGGAGTAAGAGAGGATGAAAAAAAAATGGGAAAACAAGAAGTGGCGAAGGCGAGGACGAAGAGAAGAATTGACACACGGCGTAACTGCAGCAAAGGCCATTTAAGGAGAGAGAGCTCGAGAGCGATTCTTCTTCTCTCTCTCCTGTGTCACGGCCAGTTTTCGGGGCGGCGTGCAACGCGTTACGGTATATATACAAGCGGGTATACAAGCGATTGGTGCCATTATTTTTTTTTTCTTCGTTCTCGCTCGTTCGCTCTCAGGAGCTGAATCATCCCTCATGGCGTGCGTGGAGAGTGAGAGGGATCAGATTAATTGCGAGCAATCGCCTTGCGGCCGCAGGAGAGAGAGAGACGACGACGCGGCTCTTGATTAAGGAATTATGTAAAGCGAGCCGCCACACCCGCGTTGATGAATATTCGCGAGTCTGCATCACCAGCAACTCAATTGCAATATTTCGTGCGCACCAGCTCTTATTAATTATGTACCGTGGTGGATTCTCGACGTTGTTGTCCCAAGCACTCGCTCTCTTCGTTATATATTTGCGTTATAGTCTTCCGTGTCGACCTCACGCTGTGCAAATATATAACGCCGTTAAATTTCAATTACGAGTCTTTTTTGTCGCCTTTTCGCGCACCCGCGCGACGTGTGTGTGGATTTTCGCTGAGCCATATTAGAGGAGAGTTTGTAATTCGGTCGAATCCTCTTTGTTTGCACTTTTGACGCGCATGCTGCGAATGTATGGATGGGAGGTGGAAAGTGTATTTTTTCAGGAAGTAATGGAACGTGGAGAAGATGGTTTGATTAGCTGCTATTAAAAAATTGTATTTTTCGTTGGAAATAGTATTAGCTTTTGTCAGAGAGAAAGTATTAAGATTTTATTGTTGGTTTTGTAGAATCGATATAAAAGCGCATTAAATTTAAAGAAAAACGCATTTTATTTAAATATTTGCAATTTGGGTTAGGTTTTTAAATATATTTGTTATCAGTGAATTATTTAATATTATTATTTAAATAAGAAAGGCGCACGTATAAAGAATCGAACTAAAATGTAAAAGTAAATTTTTATATGTTTTTCTCGAATATAAAACGCACACGTCGTAAAAACCGAAGAAATACCTTTTTAGAGTCATGTTCCAGGAAAAGAGTGCATTAAAGCCGATATCGGTGCATTACACGTTATCAAGCTTGTTCACTTTAAAACGAAACCTCTGAATATACGCAATGCGTACCGTACTCGATTAAGCTGTTTTCTTTATTGAATCGCAATGCCATAAAATAATAGAAACTTTTTTTATTCGATATAAATTTTTAAGAAAGAAAGACACTATACACGCCCTATACAATTCAAAAGCCATTTCCCTTCCAAGAAGATGTTCTCCACAAAGGTGATAAACTTTTAGTTTGGTTTAACGAGGCGAGAATCGCTTACTTTCGATTATCTCTGGGTCGCGCGCGCTCAAAGTATACTCAACTCTCGCATCCCCGTCATATATACGTCGCTGACACGCGCCGCGAATGAGAGCTTGCAAAGGTATATAAATGTGTATGTATATATACACCTATATACTGCACACGCGTATAGGCTTGGACACTAGTGCGCACGTGCGCGGAATTTCACCGTATCTCTATCTGCCATCGCTGGCGAAGGACGACGACGGATGTGTTACGGGAGACGTTACTGTCGGGTGTATATTTACGCCATGTACGACCCTGCATAGGTGTATATATACGCGTACATATACGCGAATGAGAGCCGCCGCGTGTGCCGTCGTCTTCTTCTACAAAGCACGCGAGACGAATGGATAGCGATGAAGAAAAGTCGAGATGACGGCACGAGACACGAGGAATGACGCGTGTGTGCCGCGTGAAAAAAAAATCTTGTTCTTTTGAAAGGAAGAGAGAGAGGCCTTAGGAGAAATATATACGCGAATGGGAAGAGGGCGCGCGTCGAGGAGGGTTAAAAAACGCCGCGAGCGCGCTTTCTCTTCGCGATCTCTTCAATAGTAATGAATCAGCGCCCTTTGACGGTGTATTTATAGGTTTTAAAGGGAAAAAAAGGAAGAAGAAGTTACTTTATTCCATAGCGCCTCGAGGGCTATGAGTTCTGGCTTTTTTTATGAGTAAACAGAAATATGCGCAGACTTACTGCGCTGGTATACATACACGTGCTGTGGTTTATTTTCATTTTGAGAAAGTCGCGCGCACGCAGTGATCTGTACCAACCCACGTATACCAAAATTAAATATGCACGCGGGTTTTATATTTTTAGATTGGATGGTTGAATTCGTTTGAGAAAATGTGTGCTACTGCGGTGTGTATAATATCGGTATATAGGCTTTATTACATTGTAAATATTTTTTTTACGTAAAACTATGTATACTTTCTTATAAAAGCCACTCGTTATACACATACCATTGACATATTTTTTTCAGGCATTCCATTAGCTAAACTTTTTTTCCTACAAATTCGCAATCCCCTTTAGAGAGTTAACGAGTACAGCAGCTGTTACAGCGTTAACTTTAAAATCCGATTTTACAAAACTCAGTTGGATGCATTAAGAGCACGCAGCATCAGCAGTGGCTGCTATACAGCTCTGTTCTGCCAGCTTTCTGTTGGATAAATAAAAAAATAATAAAAAAAAGAAGAAAAAAAAGAAACGAGACAGCAACGGGCGGTGAGAAAAATTTTCCGTTTCGTTGAGCAAAGCGGCATGCGCGTTTGTGCGAGCACACACAGAGAGGATGTATCCGACTCGCAAGACGAAAAAAAGCTGAAAGTGTATCAGGAAGAAGTGCTAAGCCCGCGTGAAAAGGGTTTTACGCCGCTGAGAAATCCGAAGCGCGCTTGCAGAAAAATCTGGAGACTCGGGGACGGGGGCGAGGGAGGAGAGGCGAGCGCTCGCGTGTGCTATATGGCGAAGCGAGGCGGGACAGAAAGAAAACACGATATCTGAATGTGAGATCACCCGGCGCATCCGGTCACTCGCGTGTCTGTGTGTGTATATATATATATGTGTGTGTGCCCCCGCGGCTACGCGCAGAGCCACTTGTCAATGGGAAGTGCGTTATCGAGCCCTCGCGTGGCACTCATCTCACTCTCTCTCATGGTCTATACCGTCTTCCTCCGCAACCGAGCGAGCGGAGCTTTTCCGTTTTTCCTCTTGTCGCGTTTCCTTTACTCATTGGCCGATTTTACACGACACAATGGACGCTCGATAATGCACCGTATCAGCGATCACACGTGGACGCAGCACGCGCGAGAGTTTTTTTTCTTCTTTTTTTCTTTCTTTGCGTATCTCGTTATGATGTACCTCGGCTCGTGTATACTCCCTTCCCCCTTCTATGTGTGTGTGTGTGTGTGTTTTGTCAGAGTGCAGAGGATTTCCGATACCGCGAGTTCTTTTTTTTCTATACAGTGTGCGCGAACGAGCTTTTCCTCGTTTAAATATAGATTCGCGTAACCAAGAGCCGAACCACGATTGCCGGTGTACTATTGAATAACGCTGGACTTTTTTTCCGTTTGCGGTTGTCAAAAATATATATGGGTCGGTCGCGGATGGTTTGATTCGAAGTGAATTTTGGAAGTTTTGACTTTTTGTTTTTTTTTTCGTTGATATTCTTTTTTTTCTTTTATTTCGATTAGATAAAATGGTTTGTTTTACAATACGTTAAAAATGATAAAAGATGAATTCTTTTACTGAAATTGTTTTTACATATAGTGATTATAGTGTTGTATCGTTATTTTTTCTGTCGTAATACTGCGTTCGTTTAGTTACTTTAATAACATTGTATTTAACAAAATTATTCCTGCAACCGTATATAATTAATAATAAAATAAAAGTCGTGCAGATTATAAATCACAAGTAAATTAATCAAACAATTTATTTCCAACGTATCAAAGCAACCCCATTCCCCTCCAGCGTAAAAAGTAGTAACTCTTCGAAATAGTCCTCCCTCATAGAACGTGAAAACCACAGTGACATTCAATAGTACCTTATTTCTCAAACAAAGCTACAACGCACGACAGGAGTGCGACGGTAGCAGCGACACTCGCAAACGAAAACTCTTCCACTCTTCCACGCGATTAATTACCGCGTCTCCTTTGTCACAGAGGGAGAGAGAGAGAGAGAGAGCACAAAATAACTATTCCGTTGCTTAACCCGCAGCGCGATGCGGCCGAGCGCAATATTTATGAAAGCCAACCACGTAGTTCGCGCGCGCAAAGCTCGGCTACTCGCGGCTGCAAAAGGTGGGCTTGGTTTTAAAAAAGAGAGGATTGCAAGGCTGAACAATTTGTAACTTTTAGCCGGACGCGCGACGCGGTGTATATATATATACGCGACGTCTAGCAACGAGTCACGCGACAAAGTTTGCCTCGGGGGAAGATCCATCACCGGGCGACAAAGCCTGCATAAGGCAAGCATGCGCGTGCTACCAGACGATAGTATGTATGTGTGTGTATGTATGTACGTACGTACATTTCTCTATGTGAGGGAGAACTACGCGGTATAGTAGAGAGTGCATAGCAGTCTGTATACTACTACCGTAGGAGCACAATTTGTACATCTCTCGGCGAGGCCGGACGATTATCGCCTGAGAATTGAATTCGATTAGGCTGTGCGCATACACGTATATATGTACATGTGAGAGCGTGCATGCAGGTGTACAGAAGCATTGGATGTAGCGAGGGAGCTTTGGACCGAGTTTGTATATATGTGTATGTCGCGTGCGTCGCTCGATCGGTGTAGACGCGCATTATGTGCGAGTGGTATTCAACCGGAGAGTTGTACTTCCAACGCGCGTAGTTAATCTTGTTGGAATGGTTGTTTCGTACGATGTGGCCCGAGGAATGTTTGACACGCGCGTTTTGTTATTCTCATATTGAAAATTTGAAGTTGAAGTATTTTTTTTATTTAGAGTATAGTATTTTTGAGGCATTATCGCTATTCAACGAAGAATTGATCATTAATAAAAGATTGTATTATAATGAAACACTCTAAAGAATTATCCATCCCAATTAAATCCAAATTTGAAAAAAGAATGACCCTGCTACATAACAACCGATTAAACATTATACATTGTATGTAAGCCCCATCCCAAAAAATTTATTTAAATTGTCATCAGCTGCAACCACCAAAACTGTCGCATAATCTCGAACAGGCTACATCGGTCTTTTAAAGCTTGGTACTCTGCTGCTATCTGCTATACCGCTCGCCGCCTTCCACGAACGTTCGCAACTGCCTAAAATGAATCATTTCCAGCGGAATGAGATTTCGCTGTTAGCGCGTACTCGCGTATATATATGTATATACATTACACAGTATATGTACGCGGGTATACCGGCTACCGAGCTAAGCCCTGGCTATAAGTCTATACGGGCCGCGCGCGACGGTGGATATATATGCGGAGGACGAGCGCGCGATCGTCCCGGCTGGTATGGCAGCCGAGACAATGAAGTGTTGGCGTGAACGAAAATTGAATAATGGTTTACTTTAAGTAGACCGTACCGCCGTCGTCGTCGTCGTCGCCGCCGTTGCGCTACTCTACGAGCTTACGAAATAACTGGAAAAGCGAAGATTGACGAAGACGTCGGCATATAGCAGCTGCGAACGGTAGTAGTCTACTGGCTCAATTTCTTAGCACATATGCGTGCGACGTGCGTACTTTGCAATGTACATTCGCGAACGTGAAGATTACTTCCGCAGATAAGAGAGAGCGCGTGATTGCGCGTTTACAAGAGAGAGAGAGAGAGAGAGAGAGGCATGTATTAATGAACATAATTATGAGGTATGTATCCTCTGAGTGTAATGGATTTATCTATGCTATAGGGATTGATTTGAATTTTGGCACCTGATATTCAATAATTGCAAGTGTTATAAGTGACGTGCGCTTGTGTGCACGTATATTATATACACGGACAGGGAGGATTGAATGCAATCTCACGCGGCAATTGCTAAATCACTCATTCCACTTTGCTGAATTTGGAAAATTTTAATAACTACAATTTTGTCCCCAACGAGGTTTAACTCGACGTTTTAGTTTTTAGCGTTATTTCCGAATTTTCTTTGTATGCGTGTCAGGGATATTTGGCCTGGAAGCTTTATTAAAAGAGTAATAACCGAATTCAATTTTGTACCTACTATATGTATAAAATTTTTCAATATCCTATTTAATAAACGTATAAGCAACCGTCCTTTTAATTAAAATACGTTTCTGTTTTTTTTTGTTTATTTTTACTATAGCCAGAGAAGACGCTTTAAACACGAAAAATACAATTATTATCGTCGTTTTCAATTACCGATAAAACTTAATACCCCCATTTAACTTTTTCTCTTAATCCCATTTCAACGTTCAACCAAAAACAGCTCTTTCGCTCTCTCTCTCCACCTGTTCATTCGAATCTAAAAATACATTTTACGCCCCCTGACGTAATCTCTCTTCGCGTATACCGACCCTCAACTATATACCTTCGATTTCCGGGATTTCAGACAATCCCCTTTATACGACACTTGCGCTCGTGCGTGTATATATATATATATATATACGCGCGTGATGCTTCGGCAGAGCGGAGATGACGACAGGAAATGCGCCGACGGTCGCCTACTCTTCCGCAGACTGATAAGGCGAGACGCGGTAGTCTGCATCTCTCGCTTCGGAAGTAACGCTTTGTTGCATGGATGTGATAAAGTTACGTTCGGCCCCGAGAGAGAGAGAGAGAGAGAGAGAGAGGGATATGAATGAACGCTTCGCGTGAATATATTGAGAAAATATCTCGTTCATACAGAGCTGTATGGACATCATACATGCGCGAACTGCGTTGCAAATGCATCGCGGCGAAGGTTAAAATATGCAGATACGCTCTATGTGAATCATAGTCTAATTTTGTGTCGTGCGCGCGCGATTTCGAGGAAATGAGGCACTGAAAATGCTCTATTGTCGCGAGAGTCAGCTGCCACTCGCGCGCGCTTGTATATCGGAACTTTTCACATATACTTTGCATGTCGTAATAGGGATTTACTTTATTATATACACGTAGTTCTCATTTTAGTTTTGCGTTAAATTTGCATGGTAAAGTTCCCGAATATTTTATTACATCAATTCGAATATTGCAGTAAATGAATTGATATTACTAAGAAACGAGAAAAAATATGAAATGAGTGTATTAAAAAAATTTTTACAGCAATATATAAAATTCGACAACACATAATAATTCAGTATTGAAAAATATAAATGTATGCTTTCAAAATGAATACACGACGATAACAGCGATTCGAAAGAAGAAAAATGTTTATTTATTCATCAAATAAACATCAAATTGAAAAACTGAATAACAGTGATCGAACACTTTGGCAGTAATTCAGTTGTAAACAGTTACGCTGCGAACGGTATTATTAATAATCCGAAAAAATTAAAAAATAAAAGGAAAAAAATTCTTTATGCATGTACGATACGACACGTCGAAATATAAATTCACGTATATACGGCCTGCCGAAGTTCATCGCGTGCGGACCGAAAATAAACCCTTATAAATTTCTCGCTTGCGCACACATTATATATACAGATACACACATATGCACACACATATATATATATATATATATATACATATATATTTGAGTACGCCCAAACGCATCATGCATATTTATCGAGCGGCCTGACCCACATTTCGAATTAAAAATCTGCGCGACTTTCTCATTCACAAAGCGGTGAGAGAGCGAGGGCAGCTTCACGCGTATATACATGCCCATCATGAATGAAAGAGAGAGAGAGAGAGAGAGAGAAAAGAGGGGAAGATGGTGTGGGGTCTACTATAATACAACGGCCCGGGAATCTCTGCAGGAAGTGCAGCAGCAGCATCTAACCTCCCCGCGTGCGCGCGAGCGCGTCTGTAGATAACACAGTCTGTGTATCCGCTCTCTCTCTCTCTCTCTCTTTCTCTTATCGCGCGAGTACATGCAAAAGGAGTTTACGGCTCCCTTTTTTTCTGCTTCGGGCCTGGGTATATAGCTATTATACAGCCGCGACTCTCTCTCTTCTCCCTTTTGTTTTGGCATCCGATGCAGAGCGCGCGTATATATGTGCGCGCTATTAATTTTGATTTACGCAGCGCTGAGCGTTCGCGCGTGCGCGCCTCGGGTTCGTTTGTTATCTTTAATTATGTTGATTTTGTTTCGTCGTTCTTGTAATGTAGTAACAAGGATGAATTGAAGCGAATAAATAACGCGCTTTGCGTATATATATGTGTATATGTATATATGTGCGTAAATGTGTACGACGAGGGATGGCTATCGAATACGTTGAGCTCTGGTGTGAGTCTGTGTGATATCGTGTGTTGGTGCTAATGGTCGTGTATATTTGTGGAAATATTGTAATGTGTTGAAACTGCAATCGAGAGAATGCATTTAAACAATAACAGCTTTAATTTTTGCTCGATGATCAATCTATTATTGAACGGCTGTCTGTATTGATTCGTATGTGTAGTGCTTGAATTATGGGATGCATCTAGGCGTGATAATCGCGAGGCATATATTAAGATCGACTCTTTCTCGACGTATTACGCTATTGGCTTGATGTGAATTATTTCAGTACTGTGATTATTTCAATCAAATGTATAAAGTTAAGAATTTCTTGCTTTGTATAGCCAGCTATTGTATAGTGCGGCTGTTTTTGCTGATACAGCGGCTGTTTTGTGGAAAAAACGAGAAAAGTGCATCGTCTTTCATAAAAATGGGTCATTGTATTGGCACATGTTCTGAAACTAAAAACGTCAGGAAAGTGATGACTTTTGAATATCTTGTAAGCTGCCTTTTGCGCTATTTCTACTGCGAAAATATTATATCAGTGTTGATACAATTTTCAAAAAGAAAAAAAAAGATTCATTCGAAATACTTAATAAAAAATAAAAATATTATTAATACATTTCACATTATTTCTACACAATCATTATACCTGAAATACCTCTTAACTTACTGCCAACACTCTATACTCAAGTTATTATAAACTCAGTGCAAATGTTTCACTTTTAGTTTAGTCTTATACTTAATTACCGCCAGTTAAATTAACTCCGGACATCATAATAGCAAGTGACATTTTGTTCTACCATTATATTCGTCGAAACAATAACCCTAGCGCAAACGGTACACACCGCAGACATACACGATACTAATTAGACAAGAATATTTATACTTGACAAATTCATCCCATCCATCATATATATATATTTATCAAAATTTGAAACTCGAGCAAACTTCCCGACCATTGTGATTATAATTTTCAATGTTAAACAATCGCGAAACTAATTAAAAGCAAGTCTCAAAGCACGCTCACGGGGCGCAAATAATACACGAAATCTCGCTCACTATATATTTCAGCGTCCGCCGCGTGTAAACTTGGGAAAGAACTTATTAATAGTTCTCTCTCTCTCTCTCTCTCTCTCTCTCCGTAGCCCTCCATATTCTCGAGAGCTTAAGCGCCGAGGCGCTCGGCCCGCGTGTCGAAACTCAAAGCCCCTCCCGATCCCTAAATCAAGACATTTTCCAGCGATTCTATTCCAAAAGCTCCGATGTATATATCTCTCCTTCTTCTCCTATATTCGCTCGCTTGCTCGCATGAGGCGTGATTCGTCTCAATCAGCCCTGCAGCAGGCTTTGCTTACAATTACCCAAACAATAGCAGGAAGTATCGGCCGGAGGAGAGAGAGCTTGCGTATAACTCTCCTTCTGCAAGGGGTGCCGTACACAAAACGTCCGTGCAAGCATTCGGCCGCGCCAACCTGCGTAAACATAAACGCTGCAACGTGTACTGAGTGTGTACACACACATACACACGTATGGTCTTTTCTGGAAGGCGCGAAATATCTCGATCGACGCTAGCTATACGGTATAGCTCCACACTAGCAACAAGCCTATCGGGGTCATTGGCACCAGTAGCAGCAGCAGCCTACGGCTCGCCTTTATTCATACACGCACGCGTACATACACTCGCAATATCGCTTTTAACGCAAACGCGCGTCTCGTGTTGTCTCTCTCTCCCTCTGAAAGTGTTCTTTTATCGGGGGAGGGCAGGCACGCGAGATGGCCTAGTTCGGGTGTGTGCGCGACGTCGTCGTCGTCGTCGCCGTTGCCGTCGGGGGAAAACAAGCGGAAACGTGGAACGAGAGCGCACATATACACACACACACACATACACGCAAGAGAGACAGAAGTCGTCGTCGTCGTCGTTTCCTATAGCCTAAATTTAACGCTATATGGCTGGCCTACGCGCGCAAAGTCTCGCTGCGAGATATCGAAAACTCTGCGTGTGTATTATGTGTATATGTGCTGGGGGGAACATCATCGCAGGCGCCTCTCGCGCGATGCAGCTCGCAGATTTTGCTCTGGATGAGGATGCGACTTCCGGGAAGCTGCAGCCTGCTTGTGATTGCGTTCTGTTTACGGGTTAATATGTGTGCGTGTGTGTGTGTGTAGGCTGACGTGAAATTTCGGGGGATGTCCGCTTCGCTGGTGTGCTGTTGCTGCTGCTGCGTTTTCGGTGACCGCAATGAGTAATGCGTCCGCGCGCGTGGTCGGCCCGCTTTGATTATATATCGGACGCTCTGCTGCTCCGAGCTTCGAAACACATATAGTTGATTGGGTACGAGAATGAGGTTTTTATTACGCCGTCGTTCGCCGAGTGTTTGGTTGTGAGCTTTTTAGGAAATGGACGTTTTTGGTGTATTTGTATATAACAATGAGGGAAGAGTATAGTGTACTTTTTTAGGTGGATGTCGAAAGCACGGTTATTGTTATATGTTATCGAATAATAATCAATTTATTTTATGCATATTATATTATGAATAAAATTAGAGATGCACTTTAATTATTGTTTTCTAGTCAAGCGTGATTCGAGAATAATTAGGATATATACAGTTGAGAAACAACAATTTAGTTATTACTGCGACTCTAGTTTAATTGATAACGTTACAATTGTGTGAATGTGAACACTTGTTACAATACGCAAACGTTGATAACGAAGTGATTAAAATTAGTTTGTATAATAATGATTTCTACAAGTTAATTTGCGCTGACCTCATTTCGGAAATGGGTCAGGTAAAATGGTCCGCGTATACAAAACGTTATACAAAGGAAAAAATTTTTCTAGGTATTTCTGAAAGCTTTTGTACGAACGTTCGCATGAATTTTTACAGAGCTGACATTGTTTCTTTTTTGTCTTCTTGCAAAATATGTATTCAAATATTTGATAATTTTAATAAAACATCGTCTTTTTACAGTTTTGCCTTTAGATCAGTGTCGTACAAATTTAGATATAGACTCTTACATCGTCTAAGATAATAAATGGGAACAAGTTGAGCACAGCACGTAATTGAAGCATAAAAAGTCGGCTTTGAAGTAAAGCATTTTATCGTTTTTAATTTTCATATATTTATAGACGTGACGCTTTAAACTATTCTTATATACATCTTAGAGCACCCAGACGTCGTCAAACATTCTTTGCCCGTGCAGCAATTCGCCTACTGCGCGTTATAGCAAGATGCCAAAGAATTGCAGTCAATTAAGATATTTGGGGCGAATTCATCTCTCGACAAAGCTTCGTAATAATAGCCGGTAATTTGTCCCTTTTTAGTATATCTATATTTGAAAATCTAAAAATTATAAGATTTCGCTTGAATGACAAAAGTATAATGAATTTCGAAAATTGTATACTTGTTAACTTCGAAAGATTTTACTCGCAATTTTACGTTACAAACATGCTACACATACCATATTTTATATACCCAACCGTATAATTTCACTTACAGCCACTTGTTATAACTTTTGCGTTGGAGGTCAGACGCGCGTCGCGGCATTTTGCCATTAACATTCGTCCACAGCCTTGCAATAACAACTTGAAATAATCTTGAAAAATATTGGCTATTATAGTCTATCAAACAATAATTCAATTACAATCTTTCGCATCGATGCTCCGAAACACAGCACGATTTTAACGTCGATTTACTATACACGCGCAAGCGCATCATTTCGCGCATATTGTTGGCGATTCGCGATGAGCGTATACATGTGTATTCGTAAATCACACTAGCCGGGCCCCGAAATCAATAAAATATATCGTTCGATCTGATTTCGCGACCGTCGAGCGAGGCTGCAAATCAGCCTATAGGGGTGGGAGGTGACTTTCGAAAAGTGTCCCCGCCGGCAGCGGCGTGAGCGCGCATTGGATAAAGGTGGTATAATATACCTTTGGTACCGCTCGCACGTACCGTGCATAAAGCACGATTTATATACACGTGAACCGTTTGCCGGGCGGAACAAGAGAGGGGAGGAAGTACGTTTTTTTCCGGTATATATACGTGTGTGTATGTGTTAAGCCGACGGCGTGTTGGGGCGCGAATGTACTTATCAAGAGTATATATGTACGGTGCGCGCGTCTGGCGGACGGGGAGAATTTTGATCGAATGCTCTGTAATGTTACCCGAGTGCTGTTATTTTACGCTATGATGATTTACCGCGTTTGCTCTGACGTAAATTGTTCTCAAGTCGAAATATTATACCTTGAAGAGTATATGCGTTGTATATATACGCATAGAGAAAAGAAAAACTTTACTGTTGACGAATGGACATTTGGATATGGACAAATGAATGTTCATTTATACTAGTTAGGAAAATTCGTTAACAGTTAAGTTACGATTCGTTTGAGTAAGCAATTCAAACTTAACTGTTAATGAATTTTGTTTAATTATTAAAAAATATTTGCTTGTCTATGTGTAAATGTCAATTCGTTAATAGGTAATGACAGTTTTTTAATGTAAAGTTTCCTTTTCCTCTGTGCGCGCAAATATCGCGTGATTATAAGGTATATTTTGCTAATTTATTGATGTTTTACTTTAGTTATTCTACCAGATACGAGTTAATTTTGCGAGAAACATTAATATATATATAATAGAGATACGCGCGCGTCATTGTACGCGACAGATTTTCGAAATTCGATGAAAAAAGAAAAACAAAGATATAAATATATCAAGCTGGCTTCTATAAATCATTCGTAATTTACGATTGCTACGAGAGCCTGCGATCTATTTTAAAGCTCCGATCGTTCTGTATAAATTTCCGAGATTAAATTTTTTCCCCAAGTATATTATGCATCAGAGATTGAATTACATCATTCTTGATCAAAAGGAAGCTGGAATCCTATTCAATCAGCGAGTTATATGAACCATTCAATATTCCAATGCGTCCTAAACCAGCTGAAAGCTTTCCCTGGCTATATAATCAGTTCGCGCATATGCATACATACATACATACATATAACGTATGTATGGGCACGCGTGTGCGAGCGTGAGCGCGCTAAGTGCTTGTATCATGAGGTGCACTTGACTGCAAAGAGGCTCTTCCCTTGCGCGCGCGCTCGCGTCTGGCGGCTCTGCACACAGAGAGTATATAGAGACAGAGTAAGAGAGAGAGAGAGAGAGGGACAACACGTGGTCAGCCCATCACATATCTGGGTAATTGTTACGTAGATAGGGATCAATGCCAACTGCGCGAGGACTGGATAGCGCAATTTATCATTAAACGCCCACGATAAATTGTTAAGTCTTGCCTCTCGCATATACGCGTGCACATACATGTATATACACAGACGCGTTCCGGAACGGTGCCATATACTTCTACTTCCCCTCCATCGTTCTTTCTCTCTCTCTCTCTTCCTCTCTCGCTCTTTCTATACTGTCTATCACTCCTCTGTAGGGCAATTTCGCGGCTTGCACAACGGCGCGCGCACGCGTGTATAATTCCCTTGCCGACTGCGTGCGCGATGTGCATTTATTCGCGCGGTGTCTGCAGCAGCGCATCGCGAAAAGGACCGTGACGTCAGCTTCCCTTTCTGCGAGATGCGCCGTAGCAGCTGGCGGCGGAGACGCGCGCGCTCGTAAACTTGTTTGCCTTCCGCGCAAACTGATGAGGATTAATTAAGAGAGTGCCCGCAAGAATGAAGAGAGGGGGATACGTACATTCGGAATATATATGGGTGATGCAAAAACGAGTGATCGTTTCTTTTTTTTTTTTACAGCCGGGAGGTCCGTCAGTTCACCTCGTGTGGCAAAGGTATTAATTGTAATTAGGTTTTCGGTGCTTACACGCGGTACCAGGGGGGGTAATCCACAAGCGAGCGCGCATAACTTTGAAATTTATATAGTCGTATAAGTGATATTGTATCGTCGTAAAAGTTGTGATTATAACGGATTGAGGTGAGGTGTAAAGGATGAGATTCGAGCGAAGCGAATGCAATTTTATATATAGAGGTGACGGAGACATGCGCGCGCCGGCGTAGCGTGAATCTTTAATATCCGAGGGCTGAAAATGTATTTTTGAAATCCTGTGTAAATCGTGCAGGAAAGGAACTTTCTATATAAAAAGAGGTTACTGGAATATTGGAGGAGAATTATATGAATAAAATGTGGATTTCCATTTGATTGGAAAAAGTTAGAGCACTTTCAGATAGTATTCTGATGGAATTGTTCATAAGTAATTTTGTTAAAGTTCTATGCAATTTTAATGAAACTACGTATTAAATAAATTCTTCAAAATGATGTTTGTAATAAGACTATCAGCGTTAAAGTCGTTAACATTTTTACAACTATATACTGAATGATCTTCATTACAACGTTCACACCTAATTATTTTTACGATACTTTTATGTGCCGCGTGAATTGGATTTAATGAGAATAAAGAATATTTTTTGCGTTTTACAATATGCTTTGGGAGATTCAGATTAAAATCAAACAATTATTACTAGCCCAAATAGTATTGTTAACCGCTTGATTGGAAATTTTTCATACTATATTTAACCGCATAATATACGTATTGTGTTCGTAAAAATTTTGATTGCTTATTTATTTAGAATTTCTTTTTTATACAATCGATTTCCGATAAAATTTTTATAAACGAAAATTAATTCTCTTTCAAATAAAATACACGAGTCAACATTTTTAAACACACTTGTATGAAATTAATAAAAAATCACGAAACTCTGGATAAAATTAATAACGTACTATTTATTTTTTCAGCAGGAAACATAAATTTAGCTTGTATAAAACGTCAGTTCACTACTTTCTACTGTTTGGAAATCTATTTTGTGAACTTATTTCCACACGAAGGGAGGGCTATTAATTACGTCTATTTTTCTCCGCTGGATTTCGAATACGCTGAAATATACTACTAACCGACCTATTAAAAATGACAACTTGCTCGAATGTAAATTATTTTTTCAACGAGTTTGAAAATACGCAGAATATAAAAAAATACAAGAATAAAAAGAATTAAGATAAGACTATATACATATTTTTTTTTTAATAATATTTTTAAAAATAGTTAGACATATACGTAAGTTAATTATTTTTATAAAACCTACTTTCCATAACGTTTCCGTAACAATAATGAAACGTCTTTAAACAAAAGAAAGTATCGCTATCCATCATTCAAGAGTCTGGGATTGCCTCCGTCAAAAGTAATTGAAAACAGCAACATCCGAGCACTGCTGTCGCCCGTAAATCATCTTTAATTACCAAACTAACATATTCATCAAGGTTGCGCGTTGCCCGAGTCATTTTCCGAGCACCTCGCATCAATTATTTTCACACGCGTGCCTTTACTTAAATTCCCCCCCTGAACTTTTCCTATAACCATCGTTGCTTGCACACCTACGCCGCGGCTCTCCTAAGGACATGTCCGCCCACACCTCGCCAATGACAATTCCACACTCTCAACCCAATTTGTTAAACAGTCGCGCTATTCGTCATCGCTGCTCGCTCGCTAGCTCGTGCGTGATTATTTTAGAAATCATCGTCTATCCGCACAATGCGACGATGATGGTGATGATCACTCTCTCCTCCCTTCGTCCTCCGCTGCATCGTTAGATACGTCGCGCACGTTGCATTTCGCCGCGACGGTCGCACGTGCGAGCAATTTCTCTTCTTTTCTTTCTTTTATTTGGTTTTGTTTCTCCACGCCTGCACAAATGCAATTAGAGCGTGCACGCGCCGCGTTACAGCTGTGCGTGCATGATGTGTATTCCGGTGCTGCTCGCGGCGAAGATTTCTTTTTCGGCTTGTGCGCGCACCACCGAATTCCAGCGCGATGTCACGCAAAAGTGCAAAAAGCTTAACTGCGAGCGCGCCGCGCTGATGTATATATATATATATGTATGTGCGCGCGGCGCCTTTTTTTAGCTTCTTTCACGCGCCGCGCACACGCGCTTGTAAACGCGATAAAAATATTTTAAACATTTCCGGAGCTCTGGTAATTTGCGGGTGCGCGCGGCGGGCTTGTTCGAGATTTAAATCTGATGCTTTATGTGGCTTCGTTGAATAATGTGGTAAAACGTTAAAAAGATGCGGAGATTAAGCGAAAAAAGCTCCGGAGGCTAAAGAAGCTCTCGCGCAAATGGATGCTGTAATCGTGAATGCATGTATACTCTTATCGATTACCGAATTTCGTATTATTTATTTTAATATTATATTTATCGTTGGTGTATGTAGATTGGAAAATGGTACGGTAATTTAAAATTAAAGGACTAAGAGCATAACGTGATCGTTTCAATTACTTAAGGGTTAAATAAGTAAAATACTATATAGGACAGACGTATAACGATAAATGAGAACAGAGGATTTTAAAAAGTTAGAAATTGAAAGTAAACGATAGGGGCGTGAAAAATTCGTTGAATAAATTAAATTTTACCGTTGTTTCTTCTTTACATACAAACTTAAAAAATAATAGAACGATGACTAATCGATTTCGTCACTCGAAGTAAAATATCCCATATACAATTATTTAATCAAATCCCCGCACCTCTCGCGCACTATTCAGCCGTGTCATTCGAGTTCGCTTACACGCGATAAAACATTTTTCTTTTCGCCTCTAAAAATAACCCCGTCAGAGATTTACCCATCGTAAAAAATGCATCGAAGCGCCAGCAGGCTGCTCGCGCTACTTTAATTTTAATCGAAATGCATTATTCGAATTTCAATTTGAAATTGCGCTAGAGCGCGTGGAGTTCGCGAGCTCGGAAAAATCGATTCGTTCATTTACGACGACGGTAATTCGATCCCTCGCCAGCGCCAGACGGCGCGCGGACAGTAAATTATTGTCGCAGCGCAGAGCCCATGGAATGAGGTCAAAGGGTTCTCGCCTCGGCGTGAAATAACAAAAAAAAATATGTGCATATATTATAGGTGCGTATATATCAATGTTTAACTTACCCGATAACCTTTCTCGCCGGTAAGGCCGATCTCGCCGGACTGTCCCTTTTCACCTTTGGGTCCCTCTGGCCCGTCGGGACCGGTGTCACCAGGCTCACCCTCCGGGCCGCTCACGCCTGTGATGCCAGTGTAGCCGGAGTCTCCTTTTATGCCTTTGCAGTCGCATTTGTAGTCGGTGCATGACTGTAAGAGGCAAAAGAGAGAAAAAAGTTAGCGTGATGAACGATGCAGCAAGTATATTATATATATGTGTGTGTGTACGTGTATTATATGCAGGGGAAGTCGTTTGTTCGGCTTACACGTGTAATTTGATAAATATAATTGACTCGGTTAAGTGTTTTAACTGTAAATTTGTATACATTGATTGTTTTGGCCGATAATGGTTCTACGTGCACGAAAGAAAATATGAAGTTTTTAAGCTTTTTTTATCACTCCCAGTGGTCTTAATAATGATCTTTCTCTTATTGGAAGCATGTTCTGTTCAAACGGTAAATTTTTATGTCTTTTATACCACTGGGGCTGAATATTTTTCGAGGAAATAACTGAAGAAATAAATATGTCTTTTCTCTGTCATTTATCTGGTTTGTTCAGATGTTTGGAATGGGAGAGATCTTAAAATTATTGTTAACGTATTTTCCAAAGAAGATTATAATATTATAACGATTGTTACATAGAGTGAAAAACTTCTCATAAAATAATGTTAAATAACAGCATATAACATATAACCCACCTAAAACATACTTTAAATGTTTAAAAATACTTGTATCAATTGAATTTAAAATTTAAAATTATTCCGTTTCACATACATTTTATTTTCGAAAGTTTTCTCTTTTAAAGTAGAACTCACATTATATTATTATACCATTGTTGATAAGTAACAATTTAAAAATTTCTGAATAATTCAAAAATATATATGCTTTTGCTGATGTCAAATATATACTATAACTAATTTAGAAGAAGGTTATTAGCGAGTAAATGTTTATCTAACGCTTGCCATAGCATTATTCAAATTGATATGCATGTCAAACAATCTTATTAGTCAATGTTTTATGATAATTATACTGTTTCTTAGAATCTCGTTGCATGAATATTGAGATATTTTCACTTTATTCTGCGGCCCTTGGACATTAAAAAATTTATGCAACATTAAAAATGCTATTGTCATATTCATATAATTGTCCTTCTTGCTATGAGAATATGTCATACTGTAATATTTTCTGCGACACTTAATTTCATCTTACTTAATTGAAAATTTTATCGGACCTCTTTATCGACCTTTATAAATAAAGGAAAGAGGGAGGTACGAAAAGTCGTTACTTTCTCTCTAGGAAGCATTATGTGATTGAATCGTATATTGTTAAGTTTAGAAATTATGACTCCACCTTTAATAGAGAGCGAGATCAGTTTCTATTAGGAATGTCGTGAATGAAAGTTTATAGTTATAGCGCTAATGGGTACAACAACCTCAGATATCTGGCAATTTTCCAAACGTTCAAGCTTATGTCATACGGAAGCTAACAAACTATGTAAAAATAAATAGTTTGTTTGAAATGTTAATTTGCGCGTGATTTGCATATACGTGTCGTTGAGCGCAGATAAAAAGCTTTCATTATATATTCAAGAAAATAAGGAGTAATGCTTTAATATTTCAAATTTTTTAGAGTGAGAAGTTTTCAATCACTGCAGCTCGATTGCAGCTAAATAAAGTATTACTTATGCAGACTTAAATTGTCAGGTTTTATCTAAAAAATGACTGACTAATAAATTTAGTTTCTAATAACATAATCACAGAAAAGTTATGAAACATCATCAGAAGTTTTGTAAATCTAAAAGTTTAATCTACTTGCTATTTTCGTCTTTTTCCAGAGACTCGTGCCCACATAAAAGTCAAAACATTTAAAACTTGTGGCCTAGGTTTCACAGAAATCTTTAAGCATGAAATTCAAATCCCCAAAGTATAAAATTAAATATTTGCGTAATACAAGCGACTAATCGTTTTATAAACTTAAACAAAAATTGTAAACTAAGCTCCGCCGCCAAGTTAGAAAAATAACTTGGAATGTATGAGCTACACAACGTACTATACATAAAAAACAAAAGTGCAGCTCAGTGTATGCAAAGTAATCGATGGATATGTGCCAGTGAATTTCAATACCCAAACCCACCGTAGCTCTCTCTCTCTCTCTCTATCTTTCTCTCGAGAAAAAATAACACCCACAACATTCGACGAGGGAGATGAACGACTGAAAACATAAATATCGCGCGCCTCCCTCTCTTTATTCCGTGCGCCTCCCTCGTTTCGACTCGCGCACTCCGACATACGCACGTACGAAGGAGGCATTTGTTTAGAGACGAGGCAAGAGCGCATATAGTAGTAGCTCTCTACTCTCGCACGCGCGGGCGGCAAAAAAAAATATAAGACGCCGCTCACAGATACATATATACGTATATATCCTCGCCATCTGCGCGCTCACGTATATATGCGGAGCTCGCCTTGGACTTGGAGTCGTCCGGCAAGCGAGGAGCACATATACACGTTTCCGAGAAAGCGAGCCGTTCCCAAGCCGCGCGCTATACTCTCTGAGGGGAAAAAAAGCCAAAAGCCGCCCAATGAAGAGGAGAAACGACTGCGAGTCGCGCAGGAGCAGACGGGACGAGAGGAGGAAGATAAAGAGGACAAAAAAAGGGTGAGACAGAGACAGAGAAAGAGAGATGCCGATCCCTTCGTCCTCGCAACATCTCTCCTCCTCGTCGTCGTTGGCGGCCCTGTATACACCTATGCCTTATATACTGTAAGAGAAAATTCTCGTGTCTCACCGAGAGCGACGAGCCGTAAACGGGACATTTACGATTTTACGTATATTTCGCGAACACGCGCGCGCGCGCGCGAGCTGACGTAATTTCCTTCGCGACCTCGAACGACGACTGCAGTATGTGTATGTGTGTGTGTGACATAATTCGTTCTTTGCAGAATATCATTCCTCGTGGCACGCTGTTTTTCTCTGGTTAAATTTAACAGCGGTCGAACGCGTGCGCGAAAGAATGTGAGGCCAAATTACCGATGCAGCTCGACGGGGGCGGAGAGATTCAGAGAGAAAGAGAGAGATTGCGAAATTTTATCGGCGGCTTTTTGAAGTCTTGTTTGAGAATTCGAAATAGACCACAGCGGATTGGTATTTTCGAAGGAAACGTACATATGTGCAGGGAGAGCGCAGCTTGTGAGTGGAAGCTGCGTGCTTTACGGCGTGTTTTCCTTTGGCTTATAGAAAGAGAGAGGGAGAAGGGGCGTGCTTCGCTTCCATGTCTTTCATTGAGGAAACTTCCGAATTCCGGAGCATGCCAGTCGAGTGCTGTGGGATTTATTTTGTTAGTTCATTTCTGGGAAATTTATATTGTCAGTTTGTTATTACATCGTTCCCGAAGGGAGCAGTGGGTTTTCGAAATTTATAACACGATGACTCTGAAGAGACGTTGAAGTTACGTGAGTGGAGGAAAAGAATTCATTTGTTAAAATTAAATTGTTAAATTCGTTTTTTATATTCTGTGAAAACTTTCTTTTTAAAAGATTATAAAAGATGTACTTTTTAATCATGAAAATAATATACGCCTCGGTTGGAGTAATTTTAAGCTCCTTATGATAAAACTTTATGAAAGAATAACAGATTCTTTAATGTCGGGCCTTATTTTTAAACACTGATTAAAACTTTTTTCTATGACAGCTATATCAGTGTTTTAAAAGTAGAGCGTCGAGGAAACGAAAAAAAAATTGAAGGGCAGGTGTGTTGCAAAAGGCCGATAAGAAGTCATCACGAGCTTTTTCAGTAGAACATTGCCATAATCCGGTGTCTACATCCATATATACATATAGCGTACAAACCCGTTACGAAATACTTATTATTATTCATAACAACGTGTAACCGTGAATTATTTCCTGCGCCACACATCGCCTTATCTCTGGCGTGCCCTTTCTGTTTCACTGCTGCTGCTGTTCCCTAGTTTTACACTCACATCATTTCTCATCAGGCCGAATGAAAAAGCAGTTCAACGTAAAACGAGACGACTATACTATATACTATATATCGTCGCGATCATGTGCTTGTCTTGTTCTATCGAATATCCGCAAATATAGGCCACCCGCGAGAGACGAGTTTCCCCGGCTAGAAGATACATTGTACGAGGCGCTTGATAATTGATAATGACGATATTTTCATATACGACGCATAGTGTCGCAATTACTTTTCGTCGTCGTCGTCGTCGTCGTCGTCGTCACGCGTTTCGCGCGCTTCCGCCGCGTGATGCTACGCTATATGGCTGTACATATGTATGTGTATATATATACACGCGGTGCCGGCGCCAGTCTCGAGGCCGAACGACCGGCTTTACGGCCTAACCCCGGTTATATTCAAATACGGCGTGTGCGTTGTCGGTTATTAGTATATATACTATATACGAACGGGGGCGCGATTCGCGAAAAAAATAAAAAAAGGATGCTTGTGTAAGGGGAGTTATGCGTCTGTTGAGATTATGGAGGAATGGATATGTATGAGAGAAATAGAGCTTTTTATGAATGCTATAATAGTTTTGGCCAAATCTCTTTATACTTGTTGAACGTTTTTCAGGGAAGCTGTGTTTCATTTTAAATGTTTCTTCCATATGTCTTCAGATGTTTTTTTTATGGATTCGCGCGTGGGAATGCGAAGTGTTTTGTTATTAATTTAATAATTTAAGATGATCGAATTTGGATTGCTATTTCGAAATATTCTGCTATATTTATTATCCACTTAAAAATAAACAGATAGCAGTTCATCATGATAAAATGACAAATTTGACATTCGGCAATATAAATAATGCAGCCTCGAAAAGATTGATGAATTCGGAGCACACGCACAGCAGGCACATTTGGACCAAAAAAGAAAGTCTCGATGAAATCATCCACCCCAGACATGAATTTCAACATTCGTATACCATACTGAAGATTTTGCTCATTAAAAAGAGTCAAAATGGTGTCAATTACTTGTCAACGTCTGCATGATTCAACTTAGTTTCTTTGGACCATGTTCTACAACAACACAATTCGTACGAGGATATTAGCAATAAATATATGGTTTTAGTTTACGAGCGTGAAAAATTCATATTCCATTATCGAAGCAGAATGGATTGGAATGATGGTTTCGGACATTAAAACGAGCTGGCATCTGGTCAGTGAGTTCTATTAATGCATCTAAAATAGTCGTGCAATTCTAAATATTTAAAGCTTTACGGGAGTTTTGACCCCCTCCTTGTCGTTTCGACGTTCGTTAATATGCTATTGTGCACTTTTACGATTTTCCGAGAACTTCTATTTGCGTACCCTTTTCCTGTGATCCCAAAGTAGAAATAGAAAATCTTTATGAATTGCAGTTTAACGCTCGCCAAGCGAAACTTTGGAAGTTTATTTTCAGTCTTAGATTCTTAAATAAATGACAATCTCGAAGAGTGTATACCATTTTAGCGATGCTTTCGATATCGATGGCTGATTGCGCAAGTTATTTGTGCTATTTTACAAAGCACGATTGAAGTGACAAACTTCAATATTTTCGTAAACATTGTCGAATGACCTTTAACTTTATTAATCTACGTTTCTATGAAGCTACTGAACAACTGGGCATTTTTTGCTCTTTAAAACCTACATCGATAAACGAACTACGTGCCTGAATTAACGTAAGATCTTCGATAACGATTTTACGCTGGTATAGTTATGTAAGTTTACAAAAAGTCTCTATATACCCGATTAATTTATAAATACAATCTCAATTGTATGAACTAAGCAACAAAACAGTTCTGACGCAAGAACGAGGCATTTTTCACAACGATTCTATTGTGTTGTTTAAACGATTGATGCTTTTTTTTCCTCGTAAACTGTCTAAAGGGGTAGTATATAGCGATTTATAAACGAGCGTCTAAGAACATTACTTAACGATTCATTTCACGTGCTCGAGAAATTATGCATTGAAGGCGACAAGGATAAGACGCGGCACTGTGTGATACTCTTATCTGTACTCGATGCGGGGTCGAACGCTCGATTAGCATGAGCTGCGTGTAGGAAGATCGTTGATCTGCCACCGCGGGGTGTAATATTTTTCCACTCTTTGAAAGAAACTTTGAGCGTGATTTCCGCACAGCTTTGTAATTCTGTCTTTATTTGAGTCGTAAAAAATTTTTCATTCATTTTATCCTTATTCGGTTCTGATTTCATACGAGAAAAATAATGTTATATACGTAACAATATACGATTGTACGTGGAGTACGTAGATAATCCATTTGTCGAATTTAAAACCGCGTTACATTAAAATAATTTTATCGTGGAATATATTTAATTTTTAATTTCACAAAGTATACATATGTATACAATGAATCATCCGTAAAACCATCGCCAAGAGCTTTTTACATTGAAATACTCAGCGCGAGCACGAGACAGTTTATACCTCGTTGATCTGGTCAAATTTTATCGATCCAGTTATTTTTACGTGGTAAATTTTATATAGAGGTCACTCGGGATGATATGATTTCATAACGGACATTGTGCAATCGAGAGGCAAGAGCATATTCGCGCGCCCGCGATGATGCAACGAAGACACTTCGTTAAACGGCAAAATAGCCAGATCCTTTAACAGTGCATCGATGACGCGCGCGATGCCGAATATTCGGCAAGAATATACAATCTGGCGTTAAGATCCGTAATAAAGCGGAGTGTATAAGGGCGTTCTGCAATACAAAATGCTCGTCATCGCGCATTAAGTTCGATGCGGCGCTCGTGCGAGTATATATGGATACGCTCGAAAAAGCTTTGATAGTACGTATACTCGAGTGATACCGTAAGTGATGGGACACACTCGTTTGGCATTGGTATATATATAAATATATACACATATACACTGTTTGGAGAAATTGATATATCTATATACGCGTGAGGAGTTTATCGCCGAAGCAAAGCAGAGTGATACCGAGACGAGCTCGTGAATTTTTCGCACTTTGTACGGTATTGCAGAAATTACGTGCGCTTGATATTCAATCTTACATCATTTCCAATTTTAAGTCAATGTTTTGTGATTCCTGAAATTAGATCGTTACGCCTGCAGTGGGTTATATCCGAGCTGCTGCAGCAATAATATAGTCGACTGTATTTTACTGGATATATGGTTATCTATAGCGAGGCTCGTATTTCTGCGTGTATTCGGCGAAATTAATTTATCTCTATAACCATCCGTATTCGCAAATAGAAAAATACAAGTTTATAAAGAAAGACTTTGAAGGCTGCGTATAAAGCTCAAGATTCGTAAATACTAATTCTTTTCATCTATTCTCTTTTCGTAGAATCACTTTCGCACAAGGTTTCACGCGCGACTTTAATATCCTGCGATTAAAATCACTTTGTATGCGCTAAAGCGAGCAACCATTGAAAACATGAAGCGCGATTACATAATGATACGCTAGGCTCGAAAGCTCGCGCGATTCATTCAGAATTTTTCTTTGTTCACAGCCAACTATACTCACACGCCATAGCGCATGCAATATACACTCTCTGTCACATTTAATTATCTAATTTATCATATTTCCTGCGCCAGTTTTATTTAAACATCATTATCAAAGACCTACTTTCAATCGCGCTTGCGGAAGATGACTATACGGAAAAACGATGCCGTATACACCGCTATAACACGCAGACACATATACAAACAAACAGGAAACTTCGAAAAGCCGCACGTTACATACCGCGGTGGCTTCACTCAAGTTCGGCACTTCGAAACACTTTGGCTAGTTGCATCTCTCGTCAATCGAATAGCTCGCTCGTCCCCGCGACAAAGACGAGCGACATTGATTAATCGGCGTGACCTCGACTCTCTCTCTCACTTGCAAGTGCAAAACCGTGGGCGCGCTCTTCGTTGAGTTCTCGTAGGTGTTATACGATGCATATATACTCCTTTGCACTTGCGCGCGCGAGGCATACAACACTCACACATACATATACAGTGGATTAAGGCGCGCGAGAGCTGCATACGCGAGATGCTGAGCGCGACCTCCATAAAGCTCGTCCTACGTGCGCTCACGTGTCCCCGTTTCGTTGGTACAGCCGTTACTGCTGCTTGCTGCTGCTGCGAGAGTGTATATAGCTTTTTTTTACCTTCTCCTTCGCTGGTTCTTCTCGCGAGGAGTCTCTTTTTTTTACGGCCAAATAAGATTTGTTTTCATCTGCGCGTCTGTGAGATAGCTGTGTAGCTACGTCGGTTTCTTTCTCCGCACGCACGCGTGCATTCGTGCATATGTGTGTGAGAGCTCGTGACATCTACTTTAAATCATCCGTGTAAATTGGGCGATTCTTTTTTTTTCGTTACTATTAGATGCATTTTCACGCACAGGGTGTTTCAGTGACGTTTATAGCTGGTAAAATTACTTCGTATACGATGATTTTTTATTTATATAAATGCCAGCTTGATTGCAGGGGGATATTTTAGGGTTTTGTACGGTTTGTCCTTATGGATGCCATGTGGTATACACGAAATTACAAATGTTTTAATTTAAATGCAATAATACAGCCTGACGATAGAATCGGTTCATCCGTTAGAGTGACGTAATTATTAATAGAAATCTGGTTACAGCGCTGCGGTGACTACCTAAATTAAACATCGATTTATCTGGTTCAGTCGAAACTCAATATCTGATGTAGGCAAATCAATAGCTTATTGGTAATTCAAAGGTAAAAGTAGATTGTCGCGTAAAAATATCCACTGTATTGTCAAGTAATTTCAACAGTTGAAACGCAGATATTGATTAGTGTATTCCCAATGTTATCATAAATTTGGTTACAATCTCCAAAAAAATTACATTACCTCGTATCTTTTTAAACCCTTGTAAAAATCTCTGCTTTCATACTAAAACAACCAATCAAATTGCAAAATAAAAAAAAAATTTTAGTCCAATAAATTACATCTCTAGATCGTAAGTAACGTTCAAAGAGTCTCGGTGCCTCCAAGATTCACCAGCTCGCGCACCCTCCATCGTTCACGAAACTACTCGGGGAAAGCTATTTCAAGCCATCGTTAACTTCCGATAAAAACGCAATTTATCACGCCTTCATACACACTCTCTCTCTCCTTTCTTACTCTCACCTCCCATAATCACTCTTCATCACGAATATCTTCTCTCTCGCATATATAAGCCGTGAGGCGCGTGCGACAAGTCACTTCCTTCTATATACACCTCATACACTCACTCTCTCTCTCTCTCTATCTCTTTTTCTTGAAGAAAATGAATAGCGAGCGACGACCCATAAAAACGGCCTCTCTCCGCAAGCGCTCAATCCAATTCTAATCGTTTGCTGAGTCTCGAATGTCGTCGCGCTATTTTCAGCGCTTATACAAGGTGTCCGCGCGCGAAGAGCCTCTCCTCTGTAATCTCCCGATTTATCTGGAGAATTACGGCTTTTCACTATACGCGCGCGTGATGCTATAGCGAGCTGACTGTTGAACGGTAGTAATAAAGCTTTTTAACGCTCTTGTGCGCGCGCGTGTGCACTTTCGACCCGTGCAGACTATAGGCTCGTACAGCGGCTCTTCGTATATAACGCTATTATGTTGTTCTAACGAACCTCTATAATTAGAGGCGATCGTTTCGACGCTTTAACACCTTCGCTCACTCGCTCTCGAGTATTTTTTTTTTATTTTTCGCAGAACCGCGGCCGCGATGTGGCATGGTTCTCTTTTCTTTATTTTTTCTTATATATATATTCTTTTTAAATTTTCTCTCGTTGGTTCTCGAATTGGCGCGATTCGATCGAGAGAAATACGCAGCGAAATAAATCCCCGTAAAAGTGTAATAGATTTTATAAAAATGCGTCATCACTTTAATTGCGGCCAAATATTTTAAACCTTAATCTTTGTATTTACGAAACAAGCGAGTTGAAATGTAAATTGTATGCATAATCAGATTATACAGGCATCATTAATTTCGTACGAACCTTTAAAAAAATAAATACGAGCATTAATTTAAAGAAAAAAAAGAGTAGGGTACCACTGATTTCTCGATTCCATTTGCGCTTGCATTACCGCTATATAACCCCCCACTTATCTCACACGCAACATTCGAGATTCACATATATGTATATATACACAGCCAACAACTATTATGAGAATAACTCACGAAATAAGATTCACGCCTCTCCTCGTGTCTCTCGCTGTGAACAAAAAGTATCTATCGGACGCTAAAAATATGTATAGCGCTCGCGAGCGCGATGCTTTCAGACATTCATCACAACGAAGTGCATCGATGGAGAACGATTTAAAAGAGAGCGCGCGTGCACACACGTATATATACGAGAGAAAGAGAAAGCAATAACATCTTAAGCAGAGAATCCATCTTTAAATAACGCGAGGAAGGCATTTCTCCCTTCGTGCTTTCATCTCTGGAAGCTATGTGTAAGTATAAGTATAAAAAGTTTGCGCGCGCGGGCGAGAGAACGTGACGCGCTCTCGAGAAATGTCAAGTGTCAAATCCAACCAGTTGAACTTTGTCGGTGTGTATATGTAAGTGTATATGTGTGTGTATACATGAGAGAGATGGCGATGGGGAGTAAGAGGGGCTGAGCTGCTGCCTCATCCAACGGCGATAATACGGTATCGGGGTTACGCAGCCTCTTTCGTAAGCGATTGCGTCTCTCTCTCTCTCTCTCTGTCCCTTGAAGACGCCGTGAGCTCACGCGCGGCCGTTCCACATTGGCGTCAACGATTCTTGTTTTTTCTTACTTTCCTCCAGCTTCTCATCGTGTTGTTAGTGTATAAGGTTAACGCGAGAGGATTCGTTATAATGATGCTTCGTTATCGAAAATTATTTTTCACAAGTTGCTGGAAGAAATTTTGCTGGTTTAGCCGCGGTATACTTTTTCAGAAAAGAAAATCGATGAAAACAGTTGATGGTTCGAGTTTGTGTATTCAATTCATGTGTATCAAATTTCGAAGTATCAATGCTTGTAATAAAGCTCCTTTGTTATATTTTACTATTTGAAATTGGAGAATATCATAAAGCAGATAAATCAAATTAAATTGGTTTGATTTCTGCGTTAAATTAAATAATATTCGTCGATTCAAATGGGATCATTTAATATAATTAATACGGATAAAAACCGAGTGAAATAACATTAGTATTAAATTTATGAATTTTAATTCGAATCGACTACCGTATAAAATAGAGCAATAGATGAAAAACATTTGACACGAGTATGCAAATATTGCTAATTTTAAATATTAGCATCGGGATGTGTCTGCTGGTAATTTCGACGTGTGAAATATAAAAAAAAATTGCTCTTTGAAATTTTAATGAAAACATTAAACCGTTTTCAGTGTTTCTCAATGGAGCTCCTTACTGGGGTAATGAAAATTAGCTTCCTACATTAGATGAAGATCTAAGTTGTGCTTGTTAGCGTGAAGTGGTAGTACTTAGGAAGTAAATTATAGCGTCTAACTCATTTTACTCTGCATTCCTATATATATCTACTATCTCGCGAATCCTTGTTCTTAAAACCATAACTTCATTTAAAGCTTCCTTCAAATTCTTACCGTTCTTTGTTGAAAAACAATTTTATCGTATGTAAAATCGAAGAATTTTCGTCGCCTCATATAGTTCGCGTTATTGTACAAGAATCGTAAAATGCGAGCGCGCGCGACAGCGAGCAATCCGAGATTCGAGAATACGGTATCTCGAGCCGAAGTTTGCTTACCCTACGCTTTAAATCCGCCCCTGTTGATACTACACATACACACACATATATATCCACAGCTCGAGGTTTATCGTCTCGGCACGAAAAAAGCACGGCCGCGGCAATAATATTAGTATCGACCACGAGTCGCACGCACTCCATTCAGGGTCGTGACTTCATAATATATTCTGCGCTCGTACGCAAGTATTTCAAAGGAAGAAATAAAAAATCATAAAAATGCCCGCGTTTATTGAGATGCGATCCCAGCAAATTTCTCGTGTCTTTAGAAAAAGAAAAAAAAAAGAGCTTGGAGATGCGGCGACGCGCGAGGCAATTTTTATACAGCATCCCGCTTTACGAGCGAGATGCTGCGCGTTTTGCATAAAACTGCTTGAGTCATTGGTGGTCATAAATCATGCGGAGTTTGCTAAACAAAGGGTTTTTTTATACGCGACGCGAAAGTACGTATACGTACACAGGCTGCTTGCAGCATAGTTTATAAATTGGTCATGATAAACGACGGAACTTCAAGTTAGTTAGAATCTACATGTTACTGATGTCATACGAATTTATTTCTCTGTTATAAATTTTATCATTGCTCGATAAGAGCTTGATTATTTTTTATGGGATCCAATAATTTATGCCAAGATAAATTTTTACTTCGTCTCAAAGCGAATTCGTAGAAATGTTATTGCTTAATTTACCAAACGTTACTATCATTTGTGTCATTATTATTTATATACTACACAGATTCTAGTTTATCTTGTAAGTACAAGGTCTCCATATTAGATTTCTAAGTAAATTCATGAAGTAACAGTTTCGTCGACTGGGCATTGCTATATTGGTTCCAGAAATAGTATAATTCCTAAATCAATTATAATATTCAAAGTATAGACATTTTGATAAATGGATAAATATAATTTCTTTTGAAAACAAAGAGCACTTTTATATTATTGCTTCCACAATAATCATATACGATATATTTCTTCAAATGAGTAGATATTTTCATACAGAAGTTAAAAATACTCATTTATTATCTGTAACACTACATCATTAAGTTAAAAGAAGTCAAATACATTCTTTGTTTATGAATACTTAAAACATTTATCAATATTATACGTTATTTATTACGACGGGTAGCCTGCTCCTATATCTATAACACTTTATATTAACAGTCCACCCTCAATTTTCAACATTCGAACTGTCACGTATTACACAGCTTCCGCGCAGCAATCACGAACAGAATCAATACGCATATTATCTCTAATGTCTACTCTCCCGTAATCTGACGAAACCGGAAGATGTCATATCGACGATTTCCTTCTCGTAACGCAAAGAATAAACTGCCAGGCAACCAAAGAGTCAACTGTTTTTTCCTCGCGTGCTTTTTTCGCGCTCTCGCGTTGATAAGCTTTCTGAGAAAATACAATCGAGCGTAGAAAAATATTGTCGTTGTGAGAAGCCGCGTCGTCTTCGTACCCGCGTGGAGATAATTGGATTCTCGTCTAATGGCGGCGGGTCGCATAAAAGTTAAGAATTCTCGCGCTTCCTCAGCTTTTTATGTCTTCTTTGTGTCTCTCCCCCCATGAGCTTTCGCGTAAAGTCAAGCTTAATGCGGTCGCGGGACGAAAATAGTCGTTACGCCGGCTGGATGAGCGTTGTTTCGATTATTAAATGTGGGACAGACAGACATGCGAGTTACGAAAAATTGACGTAAACAGTATGGAGAGAGAAAAAAAAACTATGTTGGATTAGATCTAGGCCTGGGGCGTTCTATTATTGTATATCTTGTACTATATATGGTGGAAAATTTTTCCTCTTTGACACGTTTTCTTTATCGTTGTAGACTAGACCACGCGTGCTCGGGCAACAAAAACAAAAAGTATTTACACACATACGCTCAATTCGTTTATATGAAAGATCGGTTTATCGGAAAAATGTTCATTATATTATACACTCGTTTCCACGTGCACGTGACAAAGTTTCGCGCATTATCTGCAAAACGCGTAATTTTTCCCTACATTATACGAATACCCGTTAATTTGCCGTAATTCCCGTGTTCATCATATATATATATATATATATAT
>JAWWEQ010000010.1:4375598-4399042 GCA_035583055.1 Torymus tubicola
TTTTTCATAAAAAACTAAGTGTCTACAAATTTTGAGCAATTTTAAAATTTTTACCTTGCTCAGTTGACATGAAATTACCCATATATGTATTAGCTTTATCACATTTTTAGTATCATTTTCATCTGAAAATATATTAATAGTTTTGCAATTATTTATCAATGTAAATATTTGATTTTAACCTTTCTTGTATACGTTATTCCTGACTTTGACTATTTGTAAATGCAATTATTTATTTAAAATGTATAGTCGTATAAGTTGTCATTGTGCATATAGCAACAGCTTAGTTTGAATGAGTTAGAATTATGGGCCAAAAGGTCAAGGGATAGGCAGATATAGTATATTAGTTTATTATTTTTTGTAAAGTATATATTTGTTAATAAATTAAGTTTATTCATAATTCAAGGGTTTACCGGGGCCACCTGGTACAATTGGTGCACCAGGACCAACAGGACCCCGAGGATTACCAGGTCCGCGAGGAGACAAAGGTAACACCGGACCTATGGGTTTCCCTGGTGAACCAGGGCTACCAGGACCAAGAGGATTACCAGGTTTTGGAGGGCAAAAGGGTGCTAAAGGAGAAGCTGGAATATCGATGAAGGGAAGTCAAGGTTTTCCGGGACCACAAGGGCCAAAGGGAGACAAAGGTTTAATCGGACCTGTAGGAAAAGATGGTCCACCCGGGTACACTGGTTTGACAGGATTTATAGGTGAGAAAGGTGACGTTGGAGAACCTGGACTCAATGGTGTTCCTGGAACTCCTGGTCCTAAAGGTGATATAGGACCTCACGGGCCACCAGGACCATCAGGAATTCCCGGAACTCCTGGAACAGATGGACCTAAAGGTAAAATATGAAAGTTTACTTGAAAAAGTATCAGTTTATTAACAGTGCTGTATATTAATTTACTGAATATTTAGGTGAACCGGGATTGCCTGGAGACAGTGGAAGGACAGGATTACCTGGATTACCTGGTCCAAAAGGAGACATCGGAGTACCTGGTATTGATGGACCAAAAGGTTTTCCTGGACGTAGAGGACCTCCAGGATTACAAGGTAAATTTTTTTATTTTTTAAAGTGTTTTTATTTTAATTTTGTATGAAATTCGATGGTTTTTGTTTTTATAGTAAAATAAAATAATAGAAAAAAAATATTTTGGTACTGATTATGCATGAATACAATAAGAGAAAAGGAAGTCGAAATATAATTTTATTTGTTTGTAAAAGTTTGTAATATAATGAAATTATAATTTTGATAATATAAATTAGGACGACCTGGACTTGATGGTGCACCTGGAATAAAGGGAAAAACAGGAGAGAAAGGTTTGCAAGGATTTCCAGGAATGCCAGGTATGGATGGTAAACCTGGACGTCCAGGAGAACCAGGCCCGAAAGGAGATATTGGATTCCCTGGTGAACCAGGGCCAATGGGGCCAATAGGTATCGAAGGAGAAAAAGGTGAACGTGGAGACACTGGTTTTATTGTAAGTAATAATACTCTTGTTATATTAAATTAATAGAAAAATTATCTCAAAAAGAATTCCATATAAAGTTATTCATTTATTTTTAGGATAGTTCTAAAATTTCATAGAGAATTATGTACTATTTTGATATAGAAGTGTATAATACTAATAACGATAGTAAATAAAGGGTTTTAAAAAAATATTTTTTTGTTATTCATTATAATAGGGACAAAAAGGAGAACCTGGTCAGGTATCGGAGAAAGGACAAAAGGGTGAACCTGGAATGCCTGGAATACGAGGTCCTACGGGACCAGCAGGTCGTGATGGAATCGATGGACCAAAGGGTGACCCTGGTCAACCTGGTTTAGGTCGTGATGGTATTCCTGGAGAAAAAGGAGAACCAGGATTACCTGGTAGAGACGGTTTACCTGGAATGAAGGGTTCAAAGGGTGATCTTGGACTGCGTGGCTTCCCAGGAGCAAAGGGTGATACTGTGAGTAGTACCAGTTTTTGTATTATGGCATCAATAAATAGTACATTACGATACTATAGGCATAATAGTATGCGACGAGTTGCAATAATGGACTACTTGTGTCATGAATAGGCGTGACACAAATGCGCATGTATGCTACGCAGTGTTATGAATATTTTTTGTTATTAAATGCTAATGCGGATATATTATAAATAGGGATTCCCTGGATCACCAGGAGAACCAGGAATACCTGGAATAGATGGTAAAGACGGTGATAAAGGAGATATTGGACCCCCTGGTGTCGCAGGTTTTCCAGGTCTCGATGGTGAGATGGGAGCACCTGGACGGCCTGGAATGGATGGACCTAAAGGAGAAAGAGGATTGGAAGGTGATTTTAATTTATTTTTCAATGCATAGTAAATTATACAAGAACATATTTGGAAAGTGTATTAAATTTCTTTTATTTAAATTCATTTCTAAACAAAACTCTTGAATATTCGCGAAATATATATTCTTATTAGATATTTTTAGAACTAACTATATTCGTAATAGAAGTGTTACGTCATCTAAAAAAATTTCAACAACTGTAGCTCTATTTTTAGTTTCTTTCCAAGATTCTTATTTTAGAATAATAAAGAATCTTGTAGTTTCTAAATAAAATTGAATTTAATTAAGTCGTTCTAAATCGGGAATCACTATGTTTTTTCGAAATAAAAAACTAATCGAAATATTTCTCTTGAGAAAATATTCAAAATTCGTTTTCTTAGAATAGGTTTCTTATTTACTTTTTGAATTTCTTATGTCAAGCTATTATTATTATTTTAAGGACTTGAGGGACAAATTGGTTATCCTGGTTCGCCTGGCGAAAAAGGTGACCGGGGACCACCTGGTTTGACAGTAAATGTTAAGGGAGAAAAAGGTGAACCTGGCCTCCCTGGCTATCCTGGACGTGATGGAGAAAAAGGAGACAGTGGATTCCCTGGACCACCTGGATTTATTGGTGAACGGGGTGATAAAGGAGAAATAGGTAGTCCTGGATTCCCAGGTCCTCCCGGTCATCCAGGTGAAAAAGGTACGAATGGAAATCATTTAATTATATGTAATATAATATGGTTAATTTAATAATATTAAAGAAATCAGAACCTATAAAAATGACGAAAAATAATCTGTATCTTTATAATAATAGTTAATAATTATGAAAATGTAAATTGGAATAAGATTATATTTATTTGAAATATTATTTATTTTATATATATCTGAAAAGGTGTGACATAGCTATGGCTTAGAAACTTTTGTAATTATTAGAAATTATTATTTGAATGTACAAATTAAGCAATTATGTTATTAATATTTTGGAAGTCTAAAAATTTTTGAATGTTAGGATTTAATACTGCATATCTCTTTATGTTTCTACATTAAAAATACTTTGGACCGGTTCAGATGAATCTGAGATCCAGAAGTCCTTTTTAGTCACTCAAAGGATATGAAGAAAGCGCATTTTTTCGAAAATATATTTCATCTCGTACATAAATGTCAACTTTTAATATTTCAATGGATCGAAAAACTTTATAAATTTGATTATCATTTGATGATTTTGAATTAACTACTTACAAATATTATTTTTTAACTTTTTTTAAAAATTAGTTTCTGATCATACATACAACCTCGTAGATGTGAAAAGAAAACTAATATATTTGAACTAATCTATATTTTCTTACAAAAAACAATATATTGTTAGAAAATGAATTTTATTCTACGAAATCAAAATGGTTAAATATCATCGAGTTTACAATAAAATTACTTAAATTACAAATTATTTATAGGTGATCGTGGACCAATCGGCCCAGTTGGACCCATTGGACTTACTGTAAAGGGAGAAAAGGGACTTCCTGGAATGATGGGTAAACATGGTCGAGATGGTTTCCCGGGAATTCCTGGAGCAAAGGGAGACATAGGTTTACCTGGATTACCCGGATTAAAGGGTGAAGCTGGTTTGCCTGGTCCAATAGGACCTCATGGACAAAAGGGAGACGCTGGACCTCCAGGTCCAACTGGAGCGCCAGGAAATGATGGAATTCCAGGTAGAGATGGAATGCCTGGCTTACCGGGCGAAAGAGGTCTCAAAGGTGATCATGGTTTACCAGGGCTTCCTGGTCCTCAAGGTCCGAAAGGAGATGCTGGCTTCCCTGGTGAGATTTAAATTAGATTAGGCCTTATAATATCTTTTTAATAAAAATATATTTTATTGAAAAATAATTAATTTTTTTTTTAACAGGCTTGGATGGTTTGGATGGTGTACCTGGTGAAAAGGGTGATAGAGGATGGGAGGGAAGAGCAGGTCTGCAAGGTCCTCCTGGTGAAAAGGGAGACCGTGGTTATCCTGGATTAGATGGTATTATCGGAGAAATTGGTTTAGATGGAGAAAAGGGTGACAAGGGAGATGCATGTATTCCTTTGCCAACCGAACGCGGAGATAAAGGTGACCGAGGTTTCCCAGGTACGTTCATTTTTATGTACAATATATTAAGCTGAATAAAAACATATTAATATATTAATTATAATTTATTCCTAGGACCTGTCGGGCCACCTGGATTACCAGGTGAAAAGGGTGATGCGGGAGCTCCTGGATTCCCAGGTGTTGATGGACCTAAAGGTACGCCCGGTTATCCTGGTCCTCCTGGACCAATTGGTCTGAGAGGATTACCAGGATTACAAGGTCCTCCAGGACCAACCGGTCTTACCGGACCAGCAGGTCCAGCAGGTAGAGATGGTGAACCTGGCCTTCCATGCGAAGCCACTCCCGATTATCTCACTGGAATTTTACTGGTAAAACACAGTCAAAGTGTGACTGTACCAGAATGTGAACGGGGTCACGTCAAATTATGGGAAGGTTACAGTTTGTTGTACACTGATGGAGATGAAAGGGCCCATTCACAAGATTTAGGTAAATATTTGTTCATTAATTAAATATTAGTGTTACAACGTCTTTGCAGTTAGTATCAATTTTGTTAGTTTTTTTTTTGCTTGAAAACTGATAAACGTGCAGTTGGTTTGTGGTCAGCATACAACTGCGAATATTTATACGTATTCTTGTATATCGACAAAACATGCCTTCACTGGACGCGAGTCGACTTGTCCTATAAATCTCATTGACAAACAGGTTATGCTGGCTCCTGCGTAAGAAAGTTCTCTACGATGCCCTTCCTATTCTGTGACGTAAACAGCGTGTGTCACTACGCTAGCCGAAACGACCGATCTTATTGGCTGTCGACGAACAGTCCGATTCCAATGATGCCAGTTGAGGAGACAGCTATAGAGGAATATATCTCCAGGTATGCAAAACGATCACTCACGTTCACGCGCTCGTTTGACTGGAATGTTTTTATTTCTCCCTCACATGAAAAAAATTTTGTGACTATTTTTGCTTTCTCATGTGCATTCTTACATGTTTAGAGTCTTCAACGTTTCAAAAACGTTTAGTTATCGTTAATAGTAGTTTTTAATTTAGTTAACTATTTTCCAAAATTATTAGATGAAGTTATTTGTTGATTTTATTGGATAAAAATGTAGTATGTTTATTACGTTTACTATTTGAAAAATATCTTTTAGTATTTACAAGCATTCAGAATGTACTTATAAAACACGTTATTCATTAGTAATTATAATTTTGAAATTCAAGGAAGTTAAGACGAGGAAAAAACCAGTAATCGAATCTAAAACATTTTTTGTGGACTTCTTCTGATCGGTGATGGAACTAAAATGTTCTATATCAATTAGAAATAATAGAATTTTTATAAACAATTGTGCATACACGACTATTGAAACGACTTATTTTACTATTTCGTATTACATTGTTAAATATAGAATTCTTTAATTTAGTAACAATTGAGACTTAAATTAAATATTTTTCTGACAAAAAATTTATAATTTAAGATTTTAAACTTCAGATGTTCGTTAAACATTTGTTAATTTTTATAATTCTCATTCTAATACTATGATTTTTGCATTAAACAAGTTTCTAATAAATTTTGCAATATACTTAAATTAAAAAATATACTACGTAAATATTTATCGTATAATTTCTCTCACAATTAACGATTACATTTTTTAAAAATAAATTTGTATATTTTAGGTGTGTCGTTTGCGAGGTTCCTGCAAACGTTATAGCTGTTCACAGTCAATCTCTCAGTATTCCTAACTGTCCAAACGGATGGTCTGGTCTCTGGATTGGATACAGTTTTGTTATGGTACGTACACATATCAGATCACAAAAATTGATTTTAAAAATAAAATAGTCATCGTGCAATAATATGAGCATTTTACGTTCATAAAAATAATTTTATTATTTCCGTGCTATAATCTAACACGTGTGTCGGAGCGAGTTCTTGAATTAACATGATATAATAATTTACGCAGCACACTGGAGCTGGTTCACAAGGAGGTGGTCAATCGCTATCTAGTTCGGGATCCTGTCTGGAGGACTTCCGCGCCACTCCGTTCATCGAGTGCAACGGTGCCAAGGGACACTGCCATTACTATTCGAACGAGTTCAGTTTCTGGATGGCGACGATCGAGGATAGCGATCAGTTCAGGTCGCCTGTGAAGGATACCCTAAAGGCTGGCAATCTGCGCTCGCGAATAAGTCGCTGCCAAGTGTGCCTGAAGAACACGTAATGAAGCCACCACCGCCACGACAATAACGATCGCTTAGACAACAAAATGCACCCGTACAGCCCCCCCCCGCGAGCGAGCGAGCGAGCGAATGCGCGCGCGCGCATTGTTCGTTGCGCTGAAAAGGCAAGACTATACACACAAAAACATAAGCGAAGCGCGACAAAAAAAATGATCTTTTCTTTTTCTCTTGAGGAAAAAAAAACTGTACGAAAAAAAAACAAGGATAATCGTCCCAGTGTTGAAAGCTTCACAAAAGAATATTAGCAAACGCGACGCGAGAAAGGACGGAAGGACGGAAGACGAACGAGAACGAAAGAAAATCATAAATAGGGGCGTCGACGGGCACCCCGCTCCTCGTTACCGCTTTTCATCTGTGCCCCTTTTTACCCTTCGCGACCCCTTTGACATTTCCTTGCCCCCTTACCCCTTCTATTCCGGATTCATTCTTGCTCCTCACGCCGTTTTACAAATCCTTTATCTTTCCCCCTGCCTTCATCTCTCCGACCCTGCGTCTGCCCCCCCCCCCCTCTCTCTCTCTCTCGTTATCCTCTTCTCCCTTTTGCTATTTTTATAATTACACTACTAAGTGCCTTAGTATATTACGTAGCATGTAAAATAATATATATATATTTGTATATTTATATATCGCGTACGAGTCTAGTAAATGAGAAAAGGGATTAAGTTCTCGACACTGCCTTTATCGAAATATGGCACACTAAACTAAACTGTATATTTTTAATAAAAAAGAAAAATGAAAAATAAATATTAGCATGGTAATAAAGTGTGAAACCAAATATTTAAATAAATAGGTATTTTGCTACGTAGTTAACTGCTGTATATCTCTACTTTTATACCTGTGATCGAAACGCGCAATTAAACAAGAGTTTAAGTGAAGTTACTCATTGTAATCTGTATCATCGCTTTTGTGCGCTTCGTACACTTGTTTTCAAAGACCTGTCAAGATATCAAAATTTACTTGAAAATTCAAAGAATAATAGCTTACAAATATGTTTCGAATGACGTTTAATTAGCTAATGTTATCTACTTTCTATTCAAATTGTTAATTTCTATGAAAATTATTATTTCGATCGATAATTATATTTGATGTTTTACTTTTTTAGTTTTTTTTAAATTTACATAGTTATATTAAAATGTTAATATTCATCTTTGCTATGAATTTTATAAACAATTAGCTATTTGTAAAATTGTCGTAATCTTTGTGTGAAGCTCTGAATATAATATTGCGCGTTTTGTGCATTTACATAAAAAAAGAAGCTTCGCTTCTTATTAACAAGCATTTCATTTATCTTTATAAAAGATTTTTTATACGCAGATATAAAGTTATATGATTAACAGAGTCAATTTTATGTAAACAATCCAATATTTAAGCCATTGTGAGTTTGTCTTGTTAATTCAATTTCAGATATTTATAGTCATTAGCGATTTACAATAAGAGTTTATTATTATTTTAGGGATAAAAAATTTTAAAATCATAAAGTAAAAGGTACATTTACATGAATCACTGCCGGACTGAAATTGATTTAATCGACTGTGCCGGATATTTTTGTTTGTGCGTAGTTTTAAACTTTAGTTTGTAATAAAAGTTAACAATTTACAGTCAAAACATCAAGTTAATTTTTTCAGGAGATTTACAATTAAAAATGAAAGATTATGTTATAATATATAAATAAATCTTTGTAAATTAAATATTATAAAAATAAAAAAAGTTGTGTTTATTTATTTGTTTACCTTTAACCCAATAAGTCACAGTATTTCCATCGAATAGGCATACACGTTCAATATGATTAATCAAAAAGAAAATTGAAAACTAGCTTAAAGATGTATATGATAAAAATATTGTAATGAACTAAATTACAGAAATATATTTTGACACTTACTTGACTGATTATAAAGAATTTGTATAAATAGCTGACATAAACAACGATCAAATTTTACTTTCTATTCTCTTTTTCAAAATGCAATATTTTGATGAAAATAGGATTTAAAAAGTTATGACATTTCAAGATTTATTTGAAACGAAATACAAGTCATAATTTTTCCGTAATTTGTGATTAATTTGTGAAGAGAACGCTGCGAACTTTAACTGAAATAAATTGATTTAAATTACTGTAATGCGGCTACAATTACGAGCAAAAGAACATCTGATTACTAATTAAAATCGTGATGGCAATCGGACAATTAACGGTTTCAGCTTCGTATAGCTTTAGCGTCTACTGACGAATTATAAAATATTTCAGCTGCGCATCAGTTCGACAACTTACAAATTCCGAGTCAGGGTTCGAAACGCGCAGTTTGCACGCGTTAATACGTCATATCATTAATTAACAATGTTAATAACGTAATCGCCGGTCGAGCGCGAATGTTAATCACACCTATCATCCGGACGAAGAGTGCGAATATATATATATATATATATACACACACACACATGATATACATCGATCGGTTGCATGTAGCAAACTGGATACTCGACTTATCCATATATATATACACACACACATACGTATACATACTCTGTTTACGCGCGCATCGCTAAAGCGCTCTCTATTAGCATTTTATTTTTCCGTTCGTATTCACGTATCGTGATTATCGAATGCGACGTGCCTCCAACTAACGCAAAGTCACAAGTTCTGTACGTTTGTGTAGGTGTGTGTGTGTATATATATATATATATATGTATATGTATATGTATATACACACACACACTCGCGTCATCCACGCGAAATTGTAAACATAGTGGCAAATATTTTGCTATTTAACCACGAGAGATGATTAACGTGGCAACTCGTATAGTCACCGTACGGCGAAATCGAAATAGAATGTCTATATGTAAAACGTATGGAAAGAGAGAAAAAAAAAGAGGCAAGTGTCTATGAAATATATGCGCGTGCCTTGCCTATATGCTTGATGTTATAGCGGCGCGGTCGAGCCTCCGGAACAGTCCGCGTATCACGAGCCGATCATCAATACGAGCGTCCCGTCACCAAGCGTCTGCGCGTGTTTACCGAAATCCGGATGGGCGGCATTCCACGCCGCGAAAATCCGTATATATATATATATTTCTTCTCTCTTTCTTTTTTCCTCGATATACTATCGAGTAGACCCTTGAGACAGAGAACCGAGCGCTTAGAGAACGAGTCAATATCCGCGCGATTGCCATCGGGCTATACTTGCCGATTGCTACTTTACATTGGTAATGAGTTGAGGCGCCGCTGGCGCGCGCGATGAGAGGGACAGAAGAACTCATCTGGATCAGGCGACAAGTGGGAGAAGGACGGAGAGTAATATTATCGCGCGGGTTTGATTTTTCAGTCGACTTTTATGGATGACGTCACTTTACTATAGAAATAAATGGGTTTCATGGGTACGAGGGATTTTTGAGTGGCCCGAAGGCTCTTCGCAGTTATAATCTAGCGGCGCAACGTCGCGGATGTTCATCGTCGTCCGATCCTCGACGAATTAATACACCTCGGGCTATAGATCTCGCATAGAGTAGCAGTATATATGATACGCGAGTACACGAGGAAATTCCACACGTTTATATTCTCTGCGGGAATTTCGCTAGTATCGAAATTTTGTCAAAGTCACGCTGGAGGATCGGAATTTTTTGAAAGGATCGGCAATAACAAAATGCCCGCTGAAGATTTAACGGTCTGGTGACACGCGTGCGCTTGTTAACTCACATTTGTTTTGAAAAGGAAGAAAATAAAAATCGAAATCGAAGGCGCATGCGTGCGAGTGTACCTGTGTGTCTCTATGTGTGTGTGTGTCGTTTGGCGTAAGCTAATTATAAAAGAAGGCGTGGAGCCGATCTGACCAATCGGACCGGTTCATTGGTTGTCCGGCCTTCGCGCCTCCGTCCGCACGAGCATCACCGATCCTGGCGGCGCGTGCGACACTACTGATCAGTTGATTCAAAGCCGAGCGAGAGCGATCGCTAACGTTATCATTTTCGCGTGCCCACTGGACTTAAGTAGCGCGCACGCGTGCGACAACGCAGTATAAAATAGTCAAAGAGAGAGAGAGAGAGACAGAGAGCAAAAAACTGATTAAAAAAAAGGAAGAAAGAGAAAGAGAGAGCACGCAAAAAAGAAAGAGAAAAGGACGTCGTAGCGACGCGCGTGAAGCCATTCGAGAAAGTACTACGCATGATTCCCGACTAACTAATAGAAGGTTCTCGAGGTATCGGTCCGAAGTTCGGTAGAGTCCTAGACGAGCTTACATACGAGTTATAGAGAATTCTTTTTTTAACTATTTACGCATTACTGAGAGCTTTTTTTCGATAGTCGGGAACGCGGAGCTTCTCGACTGTAAAGCGTCGCTATTACGGTGGACGACTTTTGCTCGAGATGTCGTTAAACGCATCGCGATCGTCGCGCGAAGGATGGAACGTGCAAGCGTCCCTGATCGCCAAGAGGACACACAACCCCATTAGGTCGATCGTCGAGAACATAGTGGTGGAGCCCAACCCGCAAAAGCCGATGATAGCCTTGTCAATTGGTAAGTTGGAGAATCTGATTTATTGAAAGAGCCTGAAGGGCTATGTGGTTAATGAGGACTGTGTTGAGGGTGACTGACTATAGGTTCAAACATTGGGGCTTAAATTTAGGTACCATAATATTGAAGAAACCCCTGCAGTTGGCGATGTCACTGTCGTTTAAACAGCGATAGACTGTAATGCTGAAAAGATTTCTTTCATATTTATGTAGGGCACAATTGTTAAAATATTTAAGTGGCTCATTATTTGAGGTTTCCTAATTTATTTTAAGTGAATTTTGTTTAAACATTATAAATAATAATTATGTTTCTATATCTCTATGCACGTACAATATTTAAGGCCAAATTTTCCACAAACACTTGATAAATGTTTTATCTTAATATCAAATTCTTTGTTATTTGAAGTGTGAATGCAGCATATTTTTATTTATTAAATCATATGTCCACTCAAAAGGTGACAAAAACGTTATAACAAATATTGTATAATTTCAATTACAAAAGCACATACATCTTATTTTAGAATTCCAAAAACATAATAATTTGATACATTAGTGCAGCGGATTATTAATTTAGTCCAATCAGCTGATATAGAATTCCCAATTTAAAAAAAAATAAAGTTCAATAAAAAAAGAACATAGTTGGAGAAAAGGGAAACCTCAGTGACGACATTAAAATTAGCACTATATGTAATGTCTGAGAAAAAAATCATCGACAATAGAGGATTGGTTCGAGTTGCAGAAAAAAAACTATTATTTTTACAAAAATAAAAAATTTATTTTTTTCAATACAACTATTAATTTTAAAAAGACACGAAGAAAAATATATGTAGATTTTTAATTATCATATAATTAAATTATTTTTGCTTAGTATTCGTACGGCAAACGTATTTCTTGAACATAGTTAGTCGATTTCAGTTTGGCGGCAAAATTTACGTGGTATTTTTTGTAACGTTTATCGTTCACTTGGAAAACTGGTATCAAGTGGGACCAGCTCTCTATATGCAAATGGTTTTCCATGAAATTCCAGTATTACTTCGATATTTTAAGAATTAAAGAAGTAATTTATTCGGAAAGACGTAGAAGCTTGTAACTTTATAATAGAGTTGCTAGACTTCACGTTTCAAAGGAAAAGTACCAAAAAATTTTGCTTAAAATTGAGTGAAAAAGTAGTTAAACTTGTTTTATCGTATTGCGAGTCTAAGAACATTTTGTTTACGGTACGCGTACGTTTGATCGGAATTATAGTAAATTTCAGCAGAGGTCTCATAAACATACTGCGCAATATATCGAAGAATTCAAGAAACTACATGTTAGATGTTTAGAAAACAGGAATTAAAATATTCAAACCACAATCAATACGATGACTCATGGTAAAATTCTGCAAGAATTCATTTTTTATTTTGCCAATTGACAACACTTAGAGGAATATTTAACAGAAAAAAATATATAAGCCAATGAATTTTGACTTTCATGAGCTTAAATTACCATCGAACGCAAATCAACCTGCAATGATAAAATTTCGCTTTCAAAAGCGACTTCATTCCACCGCGCCGCGAATCATTCAAAAGCTCGCGATTACTGCGGCAATTGCAGCCTCCCCTCAATCGACGGCCAGCAACAACAAAGAAAGTGGGTTGAACGGATTAAAAAGAACACATATATACGCGCATACATGCACATATACAGCAGCAAGCTACTCTATATATACGCTGTTTAACAAGTGAATTTCAATGAAACGTTAAGCGCGCACTCGTTAATAGTGCACTGGCTATATAACCCAGCTATATACTCGAATGGGATTTCGGCCGCCCCAGACGCTATGCGCAAATGAACGTTTGCGCGGCGTATTAAGCGCACTCGAAGTGTTTCACGGACTGCTACCGGGCACGACGTTCTTATCGATTGATCATTGACGCGCACACCAGCTCGAAAGTGGGTGCTTCTTCGTAAATTTACATAGTGCGCGTCGATCGTGGAGCGCGTGCCTGTCGTCGTCGGTCCGTCGATATCGACTCGTAGACATTTTGTCCGTATACGCGCGGTTTATACCTTTGGTTCCGTAACTTTGACGGTACATAACTCACTTTACACATCGAATTCAACAATGTTATACAACGGATGATGGTTTTGATTTTGAATTTAATGCGCAATAATATGAATTTCGTAATTCGACGTTGGTTGATGCGTCATTGGAAATTGATGAAATTTATTGTTTGACTGAATAGTTTTAGAAACTGAACTTTTTGAATAATTACTATATTGTTTGAATTTTATTACTTTTATAAGGAGTTTTGGTAATGGTGTATGCTTGAAGTAATTGGATCGCGTTTATTTTCATGCTTAATATCTTCATTTTATTGACTTTAGTTAACCCATTAGAAACAAATTTTACTCTCATTAAATCAAGTAGAAAATTAAATGCGCCATATGCTCTGTAACTTATTCGTAGAATTCGGAATAGTTTCGAATTCGACACTATAACATACCCTTAATCGAAGTACATCTGTGTGTAGCACCGGCAGTTGTAATTTCCTGGTAAATAACATACATTCCACTATGCTCGATATGTATAAGCAACCTCAATAGTAATTAGTTTTTTATAATAGCAAAATATATATGCCAAATGTAATAGATATAAATGTCGGAGGAAGTAAATATTGTAAAATTTGAACAATATAGATTTGTTATTGTTACTTAGTATCCTGTTTCGTAATAGGTTTGCGAAATTTTAACAGAGAATTCTGTTTTCAAGGTGACCCAACGACTTTTGGAAATTTGAAGCCGGCCAGAGAGGTGATCGAAGCTGTACATGAGAGCGTCGAATCTCAATTGTACAATGGTTATGCGCCGAGCACGGGTAAGTTGACAGCAAAGGGTCGAGCACGTATATATATGTACTTTTGCAAATGCGAAACCTTACGACGTTTCTCACGGCGTATATATAGTTGAATGAAAATTAAAGCCAAAGTTCAAGTTCACTCGTTACACTATATAAGTTTAATGACTTTTCGAGTTGAGAATTCATTCATGTTATATACAACGATGTTTGTTATACAACTGTAGTAATCATACATTCATATTTTCATTCAGGGTACGAAGTGGCAAGGCGGGCAGTTGCAGAATACAGTTCGAATGAACATGTCCATGTTGATGCCAAAGTAAGTGATTTGTTATATGATGAGTTTTCGTATATTAACAACTTGGTATATTAGAGTGAATAATCTGTTAGATATATATTTGTTCTGGTAAAAAAGAATGCAAGGTAAGTAAAAATCTAACGATTAATTAACATCTGCTCATTTATTAAAAGTCATATCGACAAACAATTAGATGTCAAAAAAATATAACTTACCATCAAATTCATTTGAGGCAATACAGAACTAGAAGTCACTGCATAAGTTGTCAGAAATATCCACGTAAAGCAACGAACAGTGTAAAAAGGTAGTTTTGACCACCTGAAGTGTGTATTATTACGCGACTGCGTGTCGAGACGGGTAATCAGCGCGAAATAAAGAACAAAGGTATTACGAATATTTCTCGTCTCTTTAGACGCGACCGCTAACGAGGCGCGTATATGCCTACATATAGTCGTGTAATATACGCTGGCGAGCGGCGGCGTGCGCGCGCACTCGGGCACTTGAGAGTGTGCGACCCCTCGTACGAGCTTTGCTCTTAATAGTCCTCGAAATTGCCGGGGGTTTAAGACAAAGCGAGAAATTTTTTACAAAACTTCTTTGCCACGCAGACTGAAAACTTAACCCTTCAGCGGGAACTCGCGCGAGTGTGAGGTACGAAAAAAAATATGCGCACATACGTGCGTGTACATCATAAACGCTGTCGGTTTGAATAATCTGTTTAATATTTTATTTAGATTCGTCGAAGTAGTAAATTTATAAAAGAGATTTTCGAGTGGATAAATTTTTCCAATTCTAGGTTTCGATTTTTGTCAGACTCGTGAATAATTGATGTACATAGCATATATCTGAAATAGTTAGTTAACAAAATGAAACGAAAATTGGTTCGAAGCTAAAAGAACGTAATAAAGAAATTATGAAAAGATTTTTTAGTAATTTTTTAGTAAAAGTATATATTTGGTGTCGACAACAGATAATGCCAAATAAAATATTATATTCGAGAAACAATGTCTCCTCGTGCATGTAGTTGTTCAGACAACATTAAAAATGACTAAATCTGTTTTATCCTATATATACGTTTAATGGCCCGTGTATTTTAATAGGTTTATTTAAAATGATTAATTATATTCTTATATTATAAGTTTTATTAACTTAATATATTTCTTATCAATCTAAATCAATAATATATACAATCAGAATTAGATTATGAATAATTTTTATGTTAATATTTTTATAATTTCTTCTGACATTAATAACTAATACAATATAATAAATTACTATCCTCTGGAAATTAAATATGAATAGTAATAACAATTGCGAAGAAACTGCTAATATTTCACTAGAAACCTTACAATTCGTTTCCCGCGATTTCATCATCCTTAAAATTTTCACTCTCTTACTTCCAAAGCTCAAAGTTCACCATTCAACAATAGATCTCTTTCAAACGGCTGCTTGTTCAATGCCAAAAAAAGCAGTCTAGCTCTATACACACAAACAAACAAAAAAAAAAGACGAAAATGATCAACAAAGAGCCGCACAGCTGCGGAAAACGGCAAACAGTTCGAGAGTAGCTTTTCCCCGCGGCAAACAGAAGACCGTATAGCCTGCACCTTATTGAGATGCGCGAAATTAGTTACTCTTCCTCCGCAGACTTGCTCGTCAAACAAATCCAGCTGGGAAGGGTTGCAATTCCCTCTCCTGCGGCTTCTCGTATAGAGCTGTGGTCCCCTTATTATTCTTCCCAAAAAAAAACAAAAAGAGACTATATGGCGCGTTCCTCGCAAAAGAATCCACAAGCGATAAGAAAGGAATCGCTGAGCAGATGTAAATGATTCCCACTCTCTATTCCAGGACGTGGTGCTATGCAGCGGCTGCTCCTGCGCCCTCGACCTCTGCATCACGGCGCTAGCGCGCGAGGGCCAGAACATCCTTATACCGCGGCCTGGCTTTTCGATCTACCGAACTCTCGCCGAGGGACTTGGCGTCACCGTGCGCTCCTACAATCTCCGCGTGGGTATACATATATACATGTACATATATATATATATATAAGTATAAGCCAATCAGCGCGTCGAGGCCATTGTTTCGCGCCCGCGTCGCCCCGAGACACAAACGAGATTTTCCCTCCGCCTCCTTCTCCTCTTCCTTCGCTTTCTCTCTCTCTCTCTCTCTCTCTTACTATACACACATAACCCCAGCGTCGCTGTTGTGCTGCCGCTGCTTGCTTGCACTCCTTCCTCTCTATATAGTCCTGGCTCGTGTTCCTCACTCCCTTCCGTTCTCGGGAGGATAAAGCCGCGCAGACGACGACGTCAGCGGCGGCGGCGGCGGTTCTGGAGGCTTCTCATTGGCATGGAGAGAAAAGCCGACGCGGATATTAATATTAATTATCTGTTCAGCCGGAGCTCGGCTGGAAAATCGATCTGGACGACCTGGAGGCGCAGATCGACGAAAACACGGCGGCCGTGCTCATTAACAATCCCTCCAATCCCTGCGGCTCGGTGTTCAGCCGCGAGCACCTGCTCGATATACTCGACGTCGCCGCCAAGTACTACGTTCCTATCATAGCCGACGAGATCTACGAGCACATGGTAATTTGTCCATATTTATTTTCACGTATATTCCATATATATATATATATATATATAAATGTCGTTAAATTTTAAGTTTGACAATACATATCGAATGAAATATTAGATTATCAGATTTTAATACATTTAAAAAAAAAATATTTTTATACGATTTTCGTTATTAGAGAAAATCACGTCAAATACTTTTGAAAACGAGTATAAATCGTAGTATGTATAGATACTTAATAGATGTAAATCTATTCGAATGAAATCAGATTTCTCGTGGAATATAAGAAGCATATTGCCGGTGATGTACCAGCTACTTAATATTTAATATGCCTAATGCTCGCGATGGAAATTTAATACTAACGAGTTCTTACGGATTCCCTAATAAATCCAGTCGAGTAAAACTTAAATTTGCACGGCACTCAAATATAACGCTTTAATTATCTGAAAATCGCGCAGATTACGGCCGAGTCTCGTGCCTGGCGCGAGCACAGCGCGCAGTTTAAAAATACACTCGTCGGATCGAACGGTTTGGAAAAAGGACAATTATGCAGGTGCATAATTTACTTTCGACGGACGAAACGTGCATTAATGGTACGTTAACCTTTTCCTTCGATCGATGCGGCGACCTGTTATCGCCGTACTACTCTATCTATCTCTCGCTCTCTCACTTGCGCGAGTGCGCGGCACCTCAAAGGATCGAAGGAAGTAGGAAACGCTCAGGCTCGCAATCAGTCACGGACCAACGATTCGTATTTTCGCGATTCTCCGGAAATCAATTACAATATGCGAGTGCTCGCGAACGACGTTTGCCAGGAGTGCCAAACTTTTTCTCGGGAATAAAGTATATATATGTATACATATTGTAACGACAATATGAATTTAAGGGACGCGGAATGAGCGTATATACCGAGAAGCAAAGTTGACGTTTTCTCTCTCAGTCGCGTCGTCGCCGGTTATACATATTCGTTTTGAGGGAGAGAAGTTTGCACACGGTACATAATGCGATTCACACAATGATAATTATTGCATTGTCGAATGAAGCTGATATCATGTCTGTTTGAAACAGGTATTTCCCGGGCGGACGTTCTACTCGTTAGCGTCTTTATCGACCGAAGTTCCTATTCTATCATGCAGCGGACTGACAAAGAGGTAATATCATTTATTCACACAGCTTTGCCGCGTGAAAGGGGAAAATGGAATATCGGTAACTGTCTTGCTTTTCGAAATGTCGAGGTGAAAATTGGGAATAGTGGTGTAACATTCATTTTTCTAAGTAATTGAAAAATATAAAAGCTTTTTTATATATAAACTAAAACTGGAAATCATCCGTCAAAAAAACTTCAACGATCAAATGTTATCGGCGAATTACTTTTATTCAGAGTGTATATTCACGATTTAATTTTCGTAAAATTCAATAAAAATTAAAAAAACGATGTTGCCATCCCATTTTCACCAACAGTATTTCAATTATTAATTTAAAATTGATTAAAATATAACTGGTTCAAAATGGATATTGAAGAGAACCGTAGATTGTAAAATAATTTGTTACCGATACTGAAATTGATATAATGAATATCAGTTGGAGCAAAAAATATTTTTAATTAAACATGAATCTGAACTACAGAAATGTTTCACGTATAATAACGAAACAAATATATAAAAAGATTTAATTTAATAATGTTCTTCAAATAAAAAATGCGGCTATACAGGGAACAAAAAGAAATCTCTAGCAGCGCACAATGTTCTATATGTATTTCCATTAATATCGCGTAACGCTGACTTTTATTTCTCTATTTTCAGGTTTTTAGTACCGGGCTGGAGAATGGGCTGGATCATCATTCACGACCGTGGCAACGTATTAGATAAGGAAGTGAGTATTATAGCGCGCGCACGCCTGAGCAAATCGGGTTCATATCGTTACGCGGCGATCTCGCCGCTAAAAGAAGACGAAGACGAAGTACACATGGGAGGGGCTGAAGTAGAGGGAAGGGGGCGAACTTATGCTTAATGAAATCAGAGAAGGGAGGGCCGCAGAAGCTCGCGGCGTGTCCTACGGGACGCGTTAAACGAGACGATTAGAGTAAATTTTCTTGGCGAAACTTTAATTCGTCATTAAACTTCGTCGTCATCCTCTCTCTCTCTCTCTCATAACTCCTTCTTTTTCGCCTTTTACTTTGCCTCTCTCTCCCCTCCTTGCCGCTCTAGCTCACCAGTATTTCCCGCACAATTTCGCGTGCGCGGCGGGTCTTGATCCCCTTTCCTCTGCTCCTCGCGAGAATTAAAAGAAGAGTCGAGTAGCTCTCGAGCTCACTCTCTATCGCTTTCGCTCTCGGCCTCCCGTGGGCTCGAACTTTCGTGTAATTAATTTGGGGGAGAGGGAGAGAGAGAGAGAGAGTGCGATCGTTAATAACATCTTGAGGGTATTATAAGCGCCATCAAATTGGAAAATTAAAGTATTGCTGACGTGCGAATATTTTTCATTAATCATCCAGAGGGATTCGTTTGCTCAAATTAAAAGACCGTGGGAAAGGGGAGTGATATTTGCTGAGATGTTTGAAATTGGGTTACTGCATCAATGAATTGCCATTAAAACGTTAAAAGTGATTCGCTAAGTGCGTCTCTTCGGTTAGCGATATTTGATTAGCAAGAACTTTATAATACGTTTTAGGAACGATAATTACCTTTTTCTAACTGAACTAATTTACTGTTCTTTTTTAATCGATATAATTCATGATAAATAATGTAACTTTTTAACTAAATAAACAATTGGCAAATAAAAATATTATTCTGTTTATAGATTAAAAAAGCCCTACACTGTTTGAGCCAGCGAATAATTGGCAGTAATACGATAGTTCAAGGCGCTCTACCCAAGATCTTGAAAAATACTCCGCAGAGGTTTTTCGATAATGTTGTTCAGACCTTAGACGTAAGTATTATTTGGAAATATAAATGTATGCTATGAGTTATAATTAATTGCAGAGAAATGTAAAATACATAACAGTTTACAAATAATTTTACTAATACAAAAAAGGTCATTTTGTTGTTTATGGTTTTAAGGTCTGTTTAGTTAGTTTTTATTCCGACTATCGATTCGCTTTATGCTACCTTTCTGAATCGTATATAATAAAAACACTCTATTATTGATTTTCATTTAATTTTTTATGATATACAGTCATTTACTTAATTGAAGGTCTTATTAAAAACATACATAAAGTACAATAATAACATAAAGTTTTCATTAAAATTATAAGTAGAATGAAAAATAAATGGCAAACCAGACACTCAATGCGTAACAGAAACTCGTTATTTCTGTGCACTGACAACTTCTCGATTACTCAATAATACCGGTGAAACTTTTGATGATATTTGTCGAAAATCTTTATATAGGACGTAACACACTTTTGAAGTCATAAAAACTGCATGAAATATGGAATATTACACCGAATGGTGTCTAGAATATTGTCATCGAATCAAATTAATATAATAATAATTCTCTACCGTCTCTGCTCTTTCAACAAGTCATTGAATTATAAGTAATATACTAAAACCCGACTCTCGTAATATTAAACGAAATTTTTAAGCCCTTTTGCCCGAATAAGTAATTAATTTGACGATTCCTCCCGACCGACTGTATTATATATCTCGAAATTCATTGTAGTGCGTGCTGGTATACATACACATTAAAGCGAATTCGCAGCGCTCGCGTACCGGAATTACAGCAGTTCATATACATTAATTCAGGCTTGCTCCACGCGCAAACAAATTCGCTTGTAAAACCAAACTTGCATCGGTGGGTCGCGTGACTTGCGCTTGGCTTTCTTTGCGTTATAACGCGATATTATATACATATATACTCTTCCCCTCGGCAAATTACATTTCGGTTAATTATATGAATTTCAAGCAGTTTGCAAAATAATTTCGCGATCACCGAAGATTTTTATTGACCGAGCACAATGCAACGCGTGTGCGCGTATATCCGGTGATGATTAATTTTGTGCTTTAGCGAGTTATTTTTAAATGTCATATTTCGGAGTTCGAGTAATATGGATGCTTCATGATGAAAAGTTATTTTGTGCATTTATCGAAGCAAAAGGGCTAATTAAAAGAGCCCAAAATTAATTTATTTGGATGAGAGAAGCAACAAATTCGAATTTGAAGTAAATATTTACACGCAAATATAAGATAATATCATTATTAATTTTTTATTGAAAAACATATTATACATTTTACAATATAATACGTTTTTAACGCTCTTAATAAACAGATGTTATTGCACACTGACAATAACCACCACTTCCGTCGGCAAACATTCGGCTCAGGAAAAAAAATATAAACCCATATACAATTAGCCGAGACAATGCGTCTAATTATCGGGCCTCGCTTCAGCGCGATTGAAAGGTATACATGTGCGCGCGCACATAACTCTTTCCCGGATTTCCATTAACTCTCCCACACGTCGCGACGAAATTTCACGCGGACGTTAACACGCTGACGCATGTATCGGTGTATCGTGTACTTCCTCTCTGTCTCTCTCTCTTTCCCCGCCGGAAAAATTACAGGCTTCGACGACGACAATAGCAAGTGCCTCGCATTACTTCCGCGCGTAGCACATAGCGCACGTTCGGCCGATGTAACACGATAATTGGCGCACGATCGCGTACTGAAATATCAGCTCATCATCGGGCAACTGTCCACTTCGTTGAGTGGCCGACGCGTCGGTGGGTGGGTGATGGAGAGAGGGAATGAGAGAGTCCGTTGGAAACTGCAGAATATATATGTATATATACGTGAACGATGCTCGCGAAACGTTGAGCGTGGCTTGGCAGACAGTCGACGATGGGAATTTTACGGCGTGGATGAAAGAGAACGAGAAAAGGTCGAGAGGAAGATAGTAGAGAAGGGGAGAATCAAACGTGATAATAAGGTGCTGTCGGGCGTGAAAATATTGAGCTTAATAAAGAGCTTTGCCGTGTCGTCGTTTTTTCGAGAGGGGGAGATTTATATTCCGTTAAACCTTTTATATACATTTTATGTCGTTTGTACAAAATTATATAAACGTTCGAGGTATAAATTTAAAAGTTATTGTCATGCTTAAATTATATCATGTTAAATTTTATAATATTCGTTAAATATACTTTTATATGAAGAATCATAAAATGAAATTGTAAGTTTCCGCGAATGATTATGAAAATTATAAAAATTCGTTCTAACTGTTACGTGGAAATTTTAAAATTTATATATTTAAAAGCGCAAAGCTTCGCGAGCTTAAAATTTATAACCTTTTTCGGGGTCGAGATCAAAGAGCATGTAATCGCTTCCGCACACAACACGTATTTTATCGCACTAAAATCTTTTAACATTTTTCACTCCTAAAATGGGACATTTCTTTTTGGTTTGGACGAATAACCCCGTTAAACGAGAAAAATATTATTTCACTGGAATAATTCTGATGGGCGAAACGAAGTTACGAAATTTTTTCGGACATGTCCTTTGTCAAAGGAACTTTCAGGAGTACCACATAAGCGTTTAAAATTCCGTGCTGGTACACTGAGAGAAGAATTTGTTTATCATTAATAAGAAGATATATTAAAAATACACAGAAAAATTTATGTATATTTACTCTTTGTGAACTCTTATTAACTAAACATATTAACTATTAATATGCCATCATTAATAGTAATATTTTGGAATTTCAGTCAAATGCGAATGTTTTTACTATTTACAATTTTCCCTATTTCCCCAAAATCAACTATTTTGTATTAACTGTTACTAAATATATTAATTATAAATAAATCCTTCTATTAGTGTAATCTAAAATGCTTCAATATTTTTAACAAAATTTCGTATCATCAAGTGATACAAAAATTTGTCAAAATTAGTTCATCACATGATAAAATAATTTAAAAAACTCATGTCTCTTCAAAGTTTCACACAAAAAGTATAATATCAGATAAAATAAATCTTACTTGCGTACACCCTTATATATAATACAAAACGTATACACAACCTCTGCCAAATAAAGCAGACTAGACGCGGCTTGAAGTAACCGCAGACGAGAAGCGATAAAATTTTCAATCGCGCGTTCATGTCAAAAGCGTACCAGTATATATTCGGCGTACATAAGTAAATATATTGAGCGGCTCTCCTCTTCACCTTCGTACCTCCGCGGATAAGTCGGCTTTGTGCAGAGCAAAAAAAGCCATCCACGCTCTTAAAGAAGAAGGCTTATACACACACACACATAGTCGCACACACGACCTATCGGTGTTACACGCGCAAACTGTTAACCGCATATATATATATTTATTTCGCGTTGGTCTGTACCCAAATGCATGCAAATATCGTGACGACTCACAAAAGAAAAACGGATATAACATACACAGGGAGGGGGGGGGGGGGTCGAAAGAAGTAAAGCGCGCGCGAGATAACCCAGTTTCTACTCGCGAGGGTTTCATTCTCTTGACGTGATATATATATATATATATGTAAATATATATATATAGAAATACAGTTGCATTTCGACGCGTGGTCGAGGCTGGTTATAGATATGTATTCGCAGTTGCGCGGCGCCGCGTGACGGACAGCCGTCGGCCCGGAGGTATATACATAT